>JARQOD010007086.1:0-40356 GCA_033576555.1 Oophaga sylvatica | reverse complement strand
CTGAGTATGCACACCCATAACTCAAGTCCTCCCGAGGCGAAAGAAGAGCCATTTCTAGGGAGGACAAGAAAGACCTTTTGTTCCAGCTGTTTATCTCCACCCAACGACGAAGATGGCAAGCGAAGTAATAGTTTTTCAGGTCGGGCATACCCACTCCACCTGCATCTGTGGGCAGAGTCAAAGTCGAGAAAGCGATACGAGCCGGACGTTGGTTCCATAGGAACGTGAGAACAGAACGTGTAAGGCACGAAAAAAGGAATTGGGAAGGAATATAGGAGCTGCCTGGAATAAGTAGAGGAATTTTGGGACTATATATGTGGACAGATAATTTTTTTTTTTTTTTTTTTTTTTTTTTTTTTTTTTTTTTTTTTTCGGCCCAACCAAGACATGAACGGTATTCGTAGACGCTGGAGCTGTGTCCTAACCGAGGAGAGTAGGCGTAGGTGGTTCAGAGCGTAGAGGCGGAGAGAAATATCCCTCGGAATAAGAATGCCTAAATATTTTACATGGTCTGTCTTCCAGGTGAAACGGGGGGGGACATTCGTTGGAGGCGGGTTAGAGTGTCCCTGGGAAGCCGATAGCAAACGCGACCAATTTATTATAATTGATTTTGAAGTTGAAAGAGTACCAAAATGGTGAAAAAGATCCAGCACAGCGGGTATAGCAGTCTCCGGGTTAGTGATACTAAGCATGATGTCATCAGCGTATGCGGACACGAGGGCCTCGCCTTTAGGCGTGGACGCGCCTCGGATGTCTGGGTGTGTACGAAAAGCCTGTAACAAAGGTTCCAGGCACAGAGCGAACAGACTGGGGGACAGGGGGCAGCCCTGGCGGGTTCCATGGATATAGAGAATGGAGCCGAAAAAGAATTGTTCACCTTGACCCTGGCAGTGGGCGAGGTGTAAAGTGTAAAAAATGGAGTCTATAAAGCGATTGGGAAAATTAAATAGGCGTAGGACCAACTTCATGTAAGACCAATCTATGCGGTCAAACGCCTTTTCGGCATCAGTACTTAACAACAACAAAGGCGTTTTTCGGGAAACTGCTCCATGGATTAGTGTAAGATCTTTGTGGAGTTTTCCCTCCCCTCCCTACCCAGTACAAACCCAGTCTGATCGCTCTGCACCAGGAGGGGGACCAAGCGAGACACCCGGTTCGCCAGGACCTTCGCCCAGAGCTTCAAATCACAGTTAAGAAGAGATATTGGCCGATAACTACTACACTGTGCTGGATCTTTGTCTTCCTTATGGATTAAAGCTATATCCGCAGAAAGGGATTGGGGAGGAAAGGAGGAGCCAGTCATCAAGGCGTTAAAAAGTCGGGTGAGGTGTGGGAGAAGGGTAGCTTTAAACTTTTTGTAGTAGAGTATTGTCAGACCATCTGGGCCAGGAGATTTTCCCGATGGAGTAGACTTCAAAGCTTCCTCCACTTCCTCCACTGTAATTGGAGATAACAATTCCGCGTGATGGGAAGGTTTCAATTTAGGGAGGTTCAGGGAGGAGACAAAGTCCACAATAGCAGGATGGGGGTCTGCAGTGGGGGCAGATTCATACATGGGGTTATGTAAGTTATACAAGGCGGTGTAATATTGATGAAAATCTTGCGCGATTTGCGCCGTCTCGGTGTGTGCGGCACCCGAGGGGCATCTCGTCTCAGCGATGAATGTACGCGGAGACGTTTCTTTGACGTAGGCGGACATAAGTTTCCCACCTCTGTCACCTGAAGCATAAAGACGGTGTTTCGCGTGTAAGAAATTTTTCGCAATTTTTAGGTTTAGGAGGGATTTAAGGGCCATACGCAAGGACAGGAGATCGGAGAGGTGTTGTTGGCACAGAGATCGCTTGTGGAGCGACTCCAATTTGCAAATTTGAAGGAGCAAGGCATCGTTTGTTTCTCCCTAGATTTTTTAAGTCTAGAGGCCAGTGAGATGAATTCACCCCTGACAAAAGATTTGTGAGTTTCCCAGACGATGGGGATTGGCATGCCTGGAGTGTAATTTCTATGGAAGAAATCCTGAAGGGGTATTTCAATGGCATTTATATTATCTTGAACGTCCAACAGTGTCTCATTGAGTCGCCAGGTGTATCCGAGACCACCCACCCCAGGTAAGGCCAGTGTTAAGGATACAGGCGCATGGTCCGATACTGTCATGGATCCAATATCCGCCGTAGAATAACACCCCAGGTGGCGTCGGGATAGAAAGAGGTAATCAAGTCTTTGGTATGAGCGATGCGGCGTCGAATAAAACGTATAATCCTTAGTGTCAGGATGGAGGACTCTCCAGGCGTCCACCAAGGACAGCTCCGCCAATAGCAGTTTAAGTCTTCTGAGATTCCGAAAAGAGATGGCGGAGCGGCCCGTGGAGGAGTCCACGAGAGGCTCCATAGTGAGGTTAAAGTCTCCACCCAGTACCACTAGCCCCGAGATAAATTGCTGTAAAAGACGTAGAGTAGATAGTAACCAGTCGAACATTGGGCGCATAAATATTAGCAAAAGTCACTAAAGTGTTTCCCAGTTTACCCTTCAAGAAAAGATATCGACCATCTGTATCTGCCAACTGCGCTTGCAACTGAAAATGAAGATTGCGGCAAAAAGCTATACTCACCCCTCTCGACGCGTGGGAGTCGCTGCAACTGTGGAACCATACTGGGAATGAAGAGCGAGACAGCTGTGGAACATGATCGTGGCGGAAATGTGTTTCCTGCATAAAAATAACAGAGACACCATCTTTTTTAAGGAGTCGCAAAACCTGAGCACGTTTCGCAGGCGCATTCATACCCTTAGCATTATAGGATTGTATAACAATATCACGTGGAGTCATCATGGAGGTGCACTGGGAGGATAGAGAAGCGATAAAGCGGTGTACCGTAGCAGGGACAGAGAGCGACCCCAAGGAAAGAGAAGTGTGACAAGGAGGACACAAGAGGGAAAGAACACAAAAAAATCAAAACAGAGACAAAAAATAAAGCACCATAGGTAGCGGTGCTTGTAAACATTTGGAGAAATGTGAACTAGGCGATCCACAAGGGGAGCCGGAGACATTGCACCCCTCCTGAAGGGAGGGGGCAGTGGAGGCGATGCAAGGGTCGCATAAGAGCCCACCTGCAATAACCTCCAGCCAGCCTGTGGAACCCAAGAAAACCTGGTCATAGTGAAATGTATTGCCCAAGAAATGGGAGGAAGGGGAAAGAAAGGAAGGAAAAAAAGAAGAGAAAGGAAATGAAAGCACGCATAGGAGGATGCTTACATGGGAAGAGATGAGAGAAAGGGGGAGGGGGGAGAGAGTGAAGGGGGAGAAGGAGAGAGCAGACCAGACCCACATATAGCTACAGGGGGGCGACTACCCGGACCAAGAAGGTGAAGAATAGGGTAATGGAGGAGAGAGAGGTAGGAAGGAGGATGGGGGAAGAAAAGATTGTGACCGTAAGGCGGACCGTGTCCTGTGTATCAGGATCCTATGATATAGTAGAGAAGGGCAAGGGTGCCCTAGTGTGGAAGGTGAGGGGGAGATTATGAGAAGTAGGGTCAGGTCCCCCAAGGATGAGTGGAAGAGGGAACGGAGAGAAAAGGGAGAGGAAGGGAAAGGTAGCCGGAAAGAGGGAACAGTGAGAGGGGAGAGTGGGGAGGGAAAAGATAAAGGAATGCAGAGAATGGCAAGATAGAGGGAGGAGAAGAAAGTGCTGTGTAGTGTAACAACAGTAGTAACTGTAAATGAACTGCAGATGGCAGCAGTGAGCAATGTACCAGAAAATAACAGCATAATGAAACGTTGAAAAATTGCAGGTAATTTTAAAACAGACCACAGGGGAACAAAAGCCATCTCTGTTGTCCAAAATCAGCAATGACAACAGGTAGATCCTGAAAATCAGAGAGGGCAGTGCAGTGCAATAGGTCATGTGAACAGCACACTACAGCAATCTACAAAGCACATAGGAAACCTAGATATCACATTGAGTTTCAAAGGTGAAAGAAGAGAAGATGGAGGAGGGGAGGGGAAGAGGGACAAGGGTGAAGAGAGCACAGGAAAGCAGTCAGCACTAGCAACAATACGAGCCTGAGTGAACAGAATCATAAGTTGGATATAACCACAGTGAGTCAACAATTCAACAGGGAGGCTGCAAAGTGGAAAATGTAAACCTCAGGTTTCAGGTAGAAGGAGGGCAGGAGACCTCCAGAACAAAGGCATTACACCGGGTCTACCATGTCCTGGCAAGAACAAGAGCAGCAAGCCAGTCTGGTAACAGCTCAGTTTCCAGCCGGGTCATCGCGGGCAGATAGAGAGCGACGATGCGACTTGTTCTTGGAGCGGGTGACTTGCCAATCGTCCGGGCGCGGCTGGATCGGACGACTCCGGAACAGGCAGCCAGGACGGCACAGGAAGTGAAGGGATGCATAAGGCCTTCCACAAAGTAGGTAAGTCCTCTGGATGACGTATAGTAACTTTCTTGTCGTGGCGTGTAACAAAGAGCCCAAAGGGGAACAACCATCTGTACTGGGCGTCATGTTCCTTCAGGTGGGTCAGAAGAGGCTTTAACAAGCGGCGCTTCTGGAGGGTAGAACTGGCCAGGTCTTGGTAGAAGGCCACTGGGAACCCGTCTAGCATCGGGGACCCCTGCTCCCTCGCAGCAGTGAGAAGCGCAGCAGTATGGTTGTAGTCCAGTATACCACAAATAACATCCCTGGGGGGATCAGTGTCCCTGGGGCGAGCTCTGAGGGCCCGGTGGATGCGCTCCACAACCACAGCTTCAGCAGGTTCTTCCCCCAGCAATGCAGAGAATAAAGTGCGTGCCACAGAGCGCAGGGCCTCGGGGGCATAGGACTCAGGGATACCTTTCATTTGCACATTGCGGCGGCGATTCCTGTTCTCAAGGTCCTCGGCAGCACCAAGGGCCGCATTAAGATGCTTGGAGTGGTCCTGGAGCGTGGTACAGATGCCATCGCCGAATTCCACATAGGAAGTGTGTGCCTGCTTCAGCTCCTCCACACGGCGTCCCACATGCGACACCTCCGCCTTAATGCTGGCTAGCTCCTGTAGCACTGGAGCAATGATCCGGCGGATGAAAGAGCGGGTGACCTGGTTGGAACGTTCCGGCCTGCGGGGTGATTGCCCTGAGCAAGCATCAGTGTCTATATCCGAGTCCTCTGCGTCAGACAGAGAGAGAGTTCCGGGTGCCATCTTAGGTGAAAGCACTGGTGCAGAAGCTGGCTTTCTCCGGAGATAATCATCCAAATCCCCCGTCTTTCTTGGGAGTTTTGGGGTGCCAGTGGAGTCTTTAGCCTTTTCTCTTCCTGATTTCCCCATTTTGGGCAGAAATACGCTGTGACAATGCTAAAGCTGGCTGGGTTGAAGAGAGGAGCTCACAGACTCAGCTCCTTCCTCATGTGCAGCTAGGCTCCGCCTCCCTAACAGAATGGATTTTAACAGGGAAAAATGCAAAGTACTACATCTGGGCAATAAAAATGAAAAAAGCGTATACAAAATGGGAGGAATAGGGCTAAGTAACAGAACATGAGAAAAAGACTTGGGTATACTAATTAATCAAAGACTGAACATGAGTCAACAGTGTGATGCAGCAGCAAAAAAGGCAAATGCAATTCTAGGATGTATCAACAGAAGCATACAGTCTAGATCACGTGAGGTCATTATTGCCCTCTACTCCTCTTTGGTCAGACCTCATCTGGAATACTGTGTCCAGTTTTGGGCACCACATTTTAAAAAAGACATCAACAAACTGGAGCAAGTTCAGAGAAGAGCCACCAGAATGGTGACCGGTCTGCAAACCATGTCCTATGAGGAACAGTTGCAGGATTTGGGAATGTTTAGCTTGTGTAACACCTGCACATGGAACTGTCAGAGCAGCTACTGGTATACTGGGATTTACAGACACTAAGAAGAGTTTTGCAGCTGCTGTTAAACAGGGACCTTCAGACATTAATGGTTTTTTCCCTGAGCTGCGGTGGACTACAATTCCCATGGACCCTTGTTTCAGTCAGATGACACAGCTTGGAAGGATAGGAGGGAGGAGGGACTTGGGGGAGGGGGCTGGCGAGGAAGTGAAAGAAAGTGAGAGAGCAGATTGTTCATGTAAAAGATGGAGCGCTGTGGACTTGTATTCCTCTAAAGAGCGGAGCGTTCCAGTCCCCTCTGATATACCTGCGAATCTGGAGAGAGCGCAGCCCGGTCACCAGGTGAAGCAAGCAACATTAAGGACTCGGAGAGTTCTACCGGCACTCCCACCTTATAAAGGCCTGAATCCTGCCGCCCCCAGTTGGGGTCCAGGGAAAACTACAACCGGTTGAGACGCACCGTGAGTGCCCCTTTTCGAGACTTGTGGTTCAACCAGCCCGTTACAGTGAGTACACTACGCCCCAGACTATTTACCTTCGTGAGCATCTAAGTGCACCAACGGTTATAAATTTGCGCGCCAACATCCGCGGCAACTGGGCCCCAACGTTTGGACTGGGTTAATACAAGAAAAGGGGAACCCTGCTATATTATATTTGCAGGGTTGGGGAAAGAATTAGGTTGTGATGTGTATATGACTTTTATAGAGCATCGTTACCTGTATTGCATGTTGTTTCTTTAAATATACTTCATTTCTGCTGCATATCCATAAACCAGTTAAACTGTTTTACTCCTGTTTTGGGTGAGTGTGTACTGAGCTATAGGCAGGGGTTTCCCGAATCAGTCCCTGGCAGAAGATAACAGTCCTTCTGCAGTCCTAGAGAGAGCTCCAATCAAGATTCGGGTGGAGGCACTGCGCCCTAAAGAGGTGAGACCCCCCATAACACCCAGCGTACCGTGGTAGCCCTGAAGGGGTGTTACAGTGGAGGCACTGCTGAGATCCAGAACTAACACAGGAGTATTTACTATGGAGACTTTAACAGAGCGAGAAGTATATTTGTGGTGTGAAGAGATGGATGTTACAGCTAGACAAAGCTTTGCAGTGAGTGGTGAGCTCTGTGATGCATCTGATGAAGAGATACTGAAAATAGTTAATCGACTCACTGAACTTGCCCACCCTGAAGTGGTCGACCGCAGAAAGGAAAAGGGGGACAGTTACCCATAGCCCTGATCTCAACCGGGCAGATCTTGAGGAAAGATTACTTCCCATCCATGATAGCCGTGTCCCCAGAGTATGGTCGACAATGGAAGATCACTTGGCCTAATGAGTCCGAAGTTGAGACCCGGCCACAGGAATCAACCACTCAGTCTAGGAAGACTAGTATACGTCCGCCCTCTACTCCACTTAGAACCAGTCCTGAAGAGACAGCGGCCCCTGTTGATGTGCTTATGACAGCTATGGAAAAGTTAGTCAGTCAGTTTGCAAAGATGCAGCCAGAAGGGAACTACCGTCGTTTAAGAACCTTCTCGGGTGCCCTCCCCACCCCTGCTGGAGAAGAAGAATATGATACTTGGAGGGATGTCACTTTACTGTGCTTAGAAGAGTGGCAGTGCACTGATGCCGTGAAGAAGCAGAGAATAGTAGAAAGTTTGAAGGGTACTGCTATGGAAGTGGTGCAGGCTGCTTGGCGGAGCAAGCCACTAGCAACTTATCAAGATTATATGAGTGCTTTAGAAGATGCTTTTGGATCCCTGAAGATGCTACTGATCTACTCTATAAACTCCGTACCACCTACCAACAACCAGATGAGAAGATGTCCGACTATCTATACCGATTGGATAAGATGGTTCATAGAATAGTATCTAAAGGTGGAGTCAGCCCTAAAGAAGTTGATCAGTGTCGTCTGGACCAAGTACTCAGAGGAGCTCTCACTCATGATCCAATTGCTCAGCGGATGAGGTCTTGTGATAAAGAGAAGATTCCTGGTTCTTTTCATGAGTTGCTTAAGGAAGTTCGCAAGGAAGAGGTTATTTTGGCCGCAAGAGAGAAGACCCCCCCTCGGGTGACTACTGTTGCCTTTAAGCCAGCAGCCGACTGCCGAGAGAGGGAACTGCTGAAAGTCATCGAGAAACAGGGGGAGCAGATTACTCAATTGTTAAGTGCTCAGGCCAAGACAATACAGCGGTTACAAAGTGCTGCAGAGGTAGCCGAGAAGCAGACCCTGGCTTCAGGAAGAGAGAATGATGACCTGTGTAGAGTGGAAAGTAGGAAACCAGAAGGGTGCTTTGTCTGTGGGAGTCCAGGCCATATAGCTCGTCAGTGTCCAAAGAGGTGGAGCTCAAAGAACTCTTCACATTCTCCCCACCTCCCTCCGAGGCAGTCGGGAAACGGGAAAGGGGGCCAGTAGAACCCCATACTGAGCCCCCATCAGCAACTAAGACCTACTCTACCTCCCCATCCAATAGTGCCTCATCGAAAACACTGCCTGAAGGGTTAGTGGGACCAGCCCCGCATGTCCCCGCATATATCAATGGTAAATCTTGTTCAGTATTGCTGGATAGCGGATCTCAAGTGTCCATCATTTTTGAAGGATGGTATAAGAGATATTTATCCAATGTGCCTCTGAAACCGCTGTCTGGACTCGTGGTGTGGGGACTGAGTGAACACAGCTATCCCTACCGAGGATACGTGTCCGTGACACTACGATTCCCAGAGACTGTTGTTGGAGTGGATAAAGAGATACCCATTATAGCGCTAATCTGCCCGGAGGCAGAGGCAGATGAGAGACCCACACCTGTCATAGTGGGAACAAATGCCAACATTTTCCGTACGTTAGCTCAGTGGTGTCGTGAAGCTGGGGGAGAAAAGTACTCGCAGACCCTATCCATCCACCCAGTCTGTCTGGAAGCCTATGTGAGGACGGAGGAGAAGAGGGAACTGCAGCCTGAAAGCTTTGACCCTTGTTTTGAAGGAAGTGAGCTGAAAGGAGAAGAGGAGGCTAGTCATCGACGGCATGATGATGCGGGGGGCGGCTTTCTCCTTGGGCGAATGGGACATGGGCCTCGCCCAAGGAGTAGAGCATCGCATTCGGTTGAAAGATCAAAAGCCTTTCCGAGAGAGATCCCGAAGATTGGCCCCGGCGGATATCGAAGATGTTAGGCAGCATCTACGCGGTATGTTAGACACAGGAGTCATCATAGAGTCTAGTAGCCCATATGCTTCCCCCATTGTGATTGCTCGGAAAAAAAATGGAGCTATTCGGATGTGTGTGGATTATCGTACTTTGAACAAACGTACGGTTCCTGACCAGTACACTGTGCCCCGAATTGATGAAGCTTTAGATTGCCTGCAAGGGAGCCAATGGTTTTCTGTGTTAGATCTCCGGAGTGGTTACTATCAGATACCCATGTCAAAGGAAGATCAAGAGAAGACCGCTTTTATCTGCCCCATTGGGTTCTTCGAGTTTCAAAGACTGCCTCAAGGACTGACAGGTGCTCCGGCCACTTTTCAGAGATGTATGGACAAAGTAGTGGGGGACATGCACTTACGTGAGGTCTTGGTTTATCTCGATGATCTTATTGTTTTTGGGAAGACTCTGGAAGAACACAACCAGCGGTTGTTCAAGGTGCTGGATCGGTTGAAGGAGGCTGGGTTGAAGTTGTCCCTTGATAAGTGCCGGATTTGCCAGACGACTGTGAAATATGTGGGGCACATAGTCAGCAGAGAAGGAATTTCCACCGACCCCGCCAAAGTGGAGGCTGTGGTAAACTGGCCTAAGCCCACCAAGCTGGGGGAGCTTAGGTCCTTTTTAGGATTCTGTGGATACTACCGAAGATTTGTACCCCAGTACTCTCGGATTGCGAAGCCATTAACTGCTCTTACCCAGGGGTATCCCCCTTCCGGCGGGACAGCCCGCCCCTCAAGGTCAGGGAAAAGAGACTACTTCCGAGTTAATGAACCTTTTGGGGAAAGATGGACACCCTTATGCGACGAGGCATTTGAGAAACTGAAGTCATGTTTGACCCAAACTCCAGTGTTGGCCTATGCAGACGCCAGTAAACCATATGTGTTACATATAGATGCTTCTCTCGACGGACTAGGAGGGATTCTCTATCAGGACCATGATGGCTGTCTACGTCCCGTTTACTACATTAGTCGAGGATTGACTCCCAGTGAACGCAACTACCCAGCTCACAAACTGGAGTTTCTGGCTCTAAAATGGGCTGTAGTGGACACGCTGCATGACTACCTCTATGGGGTACACTTCGTGGTTCATACCGACAACAATCCATTAACCTACGTGAGAACCACAGCAAAACTGGATGCCACGGGGTACCGGTGGCTTGCCGCACTCTCTCTGTATGATTTCAGCTTAAAATATCGACCAGGGATCAGTAACATTGATGCAGACACACTCTCTCGCCTGCCTAGTGAACCTTTAAATGAGGAAGAAGAAGGAGGATGGATAGAGGTCCCTGCCCCTGAGGTGAAGACTCTGTGCCATAGACATCGAACTGATGCCCTCACTCTGCAGTGCTGTGCTAAATTCTTAGGAGTATCTAGCGAAGCGCTCCCGTTGTCGTACTGTCGAGTGACAAATGTAACCCCAGACTCTCTCCCTCAACTGACTCATAATCAAGTCAGGACGGCGCAGCAGGAGGATCAGTCAGTGGGGGTAGTTCGATGGTGGGTGAAGAGGGGCTGGAGGCCCGAAAAGAATGCATTAAGAACAGAGGAGTCTGTCCTGCTGACTCGGCAGCTAGAGTCGCTAGTAGTAAGAAATGGGCTACTATACCGAGAGACAAGGGGCCAGAAGGGAGGAGTCCGCAGACAGCTGGTGTTACCCGCCCGATTTCGGAAGATGGTCATGAAGTCCCTGCATGATGACCATGGACATCTTGGCATCGAAAAGACTACGAGTCTCGTGGCCGACCGATTCTACTGGCCTCGCATGGAAGCGGATATTGAAGAATACTGCAAATCATGCTCCCGGTGTGTGTTGAGAAAAACCTTGCCTTTGAGAACAGCCCCCCTTGTGAACATTACCAGCGATGGCCCACTTGAACTAGTGTGCATTGATTTCCTCTCCATCGAGCCTGATGAAAGCAATGTCAGTAATGTGTTAGTGGTCACTGACCATTTCACCCGATATGCCCAGGCCTACCCCACTAAAGATCAAAGGGCAATTACTGTGGCAAAAACATTATGGGAGAAGTTCTTTGTACATTACGGGCTGCTTGCCCGCATCCATACCGATCAAGGAAGAGATTTCGAAAGTAGACTAATCAAGGAGCTATGCGCTCTCTGTGGGATCAAGAAATCCAGAACCACGCCATATCACCCCCAAGGGGATCCTCAACCTGAGAGATTCAACCGTACCCTTCTGAACATGTTAGGCACTTTAGATCCCAGGAAGAAGGGACACTGGAGCAGGCATGTGAGTCAGTTGGTTCATGCCTACAATTGCACCACAAATGAGTCAACTGGATATTCTCCTTATTTCCTCATGTTTGGAAGAAAAGCCCGACTACCCGTGGATATTAGTTTTGGGACATCCATTGACCGTTCTAATGGGAAGACCTACTTAAAATATGTGTCCCAGCTAAAAGAAGATTTGACAAAAGCTTACAAATTGGCAGAGCAGGCCTCTGGTCGGTCAGGGAAGCGCAATAAGACTCGCTACGACTGTAGGGTTCGAGAACAAGTTTTACTACCTGGAGATAGAGTTCTTATTCAACTTCTGGGCATTCCTGGGAAGCACAAGCTTGCTGATCGGTGGTGTCCTGACCCTTACGTGGTGATGGAGAAGTTGCCCGGTGTTCCGGCCTACAGAGTGAAGCCCGAAAAAGGGGGTGGAGCTGTTAAAACCTATCATCGACACCATCTGTTGCATGTGGGAAAAAACATCCCTTTACCCCATTGCCAACTCAAGGAGGTCATACAACTCTTCAGTGCAATAGGAGAAGTCCAAGGTGTAAAAACCCACCCCAGACTGGAGTTGCCTCAGGAGGATGTGACAGCGAGTCTGGGGATGAATGGGGACCTGACTGTCAATGGAGCTACAGGTGGATCGAGGACCCATGCCCCATGGGCGTAGACCCTGAAAACCAGACCCCTGAAGTAGAAACAAAGAAAAGGGACATTTGTCAGGAGGCGAGTGCACCCCGCCCACAATTGGAGGAAAGTTCAGAAGAGGGACATTTATTGAATGAAGAGATCCACCTGGTGGAGCCCGTTCTTGAGAGACAAGAGTCGGGGACTGAGGAGGTGGGCCCCTCGGTACACACTCGTCCCAAGCGGGACATTAGGCCACCCATGATGTTGACTTATGACAGAATGGGACATACCACTGAGGTCCCCAGGTTGATACACCCAAATTCAAATTCTGTTTGGCCTTATTTCCCGGTATCTTCCATGTGTCCAGGAGGTGGTTTGTATGCATGTAAATTTGGTGTTAGTCAGGATGCCTTAACCCCCATTCATGTTTCAGGTGGTGAGTCCTCATGTCGTGATGGGACACTTTCAATGATTCACCAGGGGGAGAATGTAACACCTGCACATGGAACTGTCAGAGCAGCTACTGGTATACTGGGATTTACAGACACTAAGAAGAGTTTTGCAGCTGCTGTTAAACAGGGACCTTTAGACATTAATGGTTTTTTCCCTGAGCTGCGGTGGACTACAATTCCCATGGACCCTTGTTTCAGTCAGATGACACAGCTTGGAAGGATAGGAGGGAGGAGGGACTTGGGGGAGGGGGCTGGCGAGGAAGTGAAAGAAAGTGAGAGAGCAGATTGTTCATGTAAAAGATGGAGCGCTGTGGACTTGTATTCCTCTAAAGAGCGGAGCGTTCCAGTCCCCTCTGATATACCTGCGAATCTGGAGAGAGCGCAGCCCGGTCACCAGGTGAAGCAAGCAACATTAAGGACTCGGAGAGTTCTACCGGCACTCCCACCTTATAAAGGCCTGAATCCTGCCGCCCCCAGTTGGGGTCCAGGGAAAACTACAACCGGTTGAGACGCACCGTGAGTGCCCCTTTTTGAGACTTGTGGTTCAACCAGCCCGTTACAGTGAGTACACTACGCCCCAGACTATTTACCTTCGTGAGCATCTAAGTGCACCAACGGTTATAAATTTGTGCGCCAACATCCGCGGCAACTGGGCCCCAACGTTTGGACTGGGTTAATACAAGAAAAGGGGAACCCTGCTATATTATATTTGCAGGGTTGGGGAAAGAATTAGGTTGTGATGTGTATATGACTTTTATAGAGCATCGTTACCTGTATTGCATGTTGTTTCTTTAAATATACTTCATTTCTGCTGCATATCCATAAACCAGTTAAACTGTTTTACTCCTGTTTTGGGTGAGTGTGTACTGAGCTATAGGCAGGGGTTTCCCGAATCAGTCCCTGGCAGAAGATAACAGTCCTTCTGCAGTCCTAGAGAGAGCTCCAATCAAGATTCGGGTGGAGGCACTGCGCCCTAAAGAGGTGAGACCCCCCATAACACCCAGCGTACCGTGGTAGCCCTGAAGGGTGTTACACTTGCAAAAAAGAAGACTGAGAGGAGACTTAATAGCTGTCTACAAATATCTCAAGGGCTGTCACATTGTAGAAGGATCATCTTTATTCTCATTTGCACAAGGAAAGACTAGAAGCAATGGGATGAAACTGAATGGGAGGAGACACAGATTAGATATTAGAAAAAACTTTTTGACAGGGTGATCAATGAGTGGAACAGGCTGCCACGAGAGGTGGTGAGTTCTCCTTCAATGGAAGTCTTCAAACAGAGGCTGGACAGACATCTGTCTGGGATGATTTAGAGAATCCTGCTTTGAGCAGGGGGTTGGACCAGATGGCCCAGGAGGTCCCTTCCAACTCTACCATTCTATGATTCCCCGCCTGCCCTCACAGCCACCAGAGTCACCCAGTGCCCAGTTAGTGAAATGTAACACCCCTGCCCATGTTTGCTCATCCAGGTGTCAGAGGTGAAATGCACCCTGGCAGGCACAGATTTTTTTAGGGGAATGGTGATGTTGTCTGTGACATGCTGGTGTAGTGCAGGCACATCTTTCTTAGAAAAGTAATGGCAACTGGGCAACTGGTACTGGGGAACTGCGATGGCCATCAGCTTTCGGAAACCATATGTATCCACCAGGCGGAAAGGCAGCATTACCGTGGCCAACAGATTGGATTGGCCAACAAATTTCTCAAGGAATTCATCCCATTATCACAGTGATCTTTGGCGCGAACAGCTCTCAGCTGGCCCCTATCTTCCAGACAATTACTAGTTGTCCGACGATCAAGCGAGGAGGCCGCAGGCTGTTGCCAGTATTTAGTTATCGGAAAACTAACAGTAGGCGTATGGAATATGTGAATATACTGCCATACGATCACTAACTGCACAATAACCCCACACTACTCGCTGCCACCACCGATTTTTTTTTTTTTTTTACAAAAAAATGCAGGCCGATTAGTTGCCTTTCTTCTTTTGTGGTACACACCATCAGGCTCTTCCATCCCCTCTCTCTCAGAGTAGAGGTCATATGCCGGCTCCCAGGCTCATCCACCCACTTCCTTGACCGCTTTTGTGCTAGGCTGCTGCACTTCATGTCCTCAGAATTGCCAACCCTTATCCTGGGAGACTTCAACATCCTCATAAACTGCCCCATCTCCCCAACTGCATCTCAGCTTGTATCTCTAATCACTTCTCTTGGCCTCTCACAACTTTCAGCCTCTGAAACACACAATCTCCTACATAGATAACTCACCTCTTCCCCTCTCTACCCCAAGAAATTACGACTAACCACAACTTACACAGTTTTAGGCGCTCCCTAAAAACAATGTCTGTTTAGGGCAGCCTATCACGTTCCCTAATAAAAGTCCTTTTTATATATAGCCCATTCTCTACCTCTCTGAACATAATTTACCAACAAAATCCACCGCACCCAAAAGCACCACAAATCTTGGCTGGTGACAACCTCAGCCAGCCTTTATCTACCCCTCATTTCCTCAAGATGGCTAGACCATCATAGTAAATAAGCCCCTGTACTTTGTTACACCCCCACCTCATTGTAGATTGTAAGCTCTGAAGGGCAGGATCGTAATTATTTTTGGTTTAATTTTTGGATTATCGTTCACTTTGTAACTTATAATGGTTTTAGAAGAACTGCTGACTTGTAAAGCGCTGCGGAATATGTTTGCACTATATAAAGAAAGATTATTTGTAGTAGTAGTTTGGAGATGGTGAAGTTCAAGCTCTTAGCTTTGCCATGTGTAGGATCAAACAATCTTTTACGTGACCACAACTGCACAAACGAGGGCTGGCTTCTGTGCTGAGAGAGGGTGAAGTAGGGTGAACACAACAAACTGCTGTACGATGAGTGAGGTGCAGACTTGGATGTTATGGTGGATTGAGAAAGATGTGATGTGTTCGGTATCTAAGATAGGTCAAAAACAGCAGGCATGTCTAGTTCCCTAAGAGTTGACGGAATTCTATGCAGCCGCACACTCTGGTCCGAGTGCAGGCGGCAGTGCCGGGTGTTCATGCGAGAGACTCGCACAAGAATCGTGCGAGTTTCTCGCATGTGTGATCCCGGCCTTACCACAATTGTAGCGGGTAAACAAGTGGAGGTTCTGCGGACGGAGAACTGTGCAAAAACACTTGCCACGTTGCCAGAGGAAAAAGAAGCAGCAGCTGTGGTTGATGGGACGACCGGTGGTTGGCGGGGCCCGCTAGTCCGCATTTTAGGTCAGTGAGATTCCCAGACTAACACATGTTGTTGATCATGCATGTCCCGCTTCGTGCATGTAATAGTCAATGTATTAATTTTTTTCCTCTACTCAGTCATTTTTTACAAAGTTGACATCTAACCTGAGTTGGGTCATCCTTTGTGGTCTCCAAAAAGGGCCAGGCTAGCCAACCTTGCCACCCCTGTGAATTGTAGACCTACAACCGCTGCCTGCCATAGACACAGTTGTGGCTGAGGATGCAGTGCTTATCGTGGTTGCATCACTCAGCGTCTGTGTGGGAACATAACCTACTCTTCTTCCTCCTCTGATGAGCTGCTTGCCTCTGGGTTCACACTAAGTGGGATCTTCAACCTCATCTTCATCTTATCTGTTCTCCCACTTCTCGCCCTGAGAATCATCCTTCTTCTCTTCCTGCCCTGACAGAACAGTACAGAGCGCGTGCGCCCTAGGTATCTGAGTCTCATCGGGATTACCTCCACACCCGGTGGCTAACGTCTGGTGATGAGGGTCTCGATTCTGTTCGAATCCTACTTCGTCCGGCCCCAGATCCAAATGAAAAAATTTTGACCGTGGGTGCAGATGCTGTCCTCCTCTTGAGTCTGTGAATCTTTGGAGCACAACTGTGATGCCCATGGAATAGAATGTGCAAACAGCACTGAAGACTAGCCCATCTGTGGTTCTCCACAGTCAGTTGGGCAGTTGGAGAGTTGAGACATGGGAGTAAAGAAGGGTGAATGGAGTGCCACTTCTGAGGACTGTACTGTGTGTGATGTTAAGGTGGAGGAAGAGGAGGATAGGCCACTTGATGCAGACCTTGCCATCCACTGGAGCACATGCTCTTTCTGGCCCTCAGTTACAAGGTGCTGGGTGGCTGCCAAAGAAGGGGAGTCCAGTAACCCATTCCAGTAACAGAAGTTGTCAAAATGCTGCGCAATTACTCACTGTAGCAAAATAAACCTACTACTGCATCTTATGTGCATTACAGGATATACATACATACAGGTGCATTACACTGTATACACACATACATACATGTAACACATATACACCATGTTCCAAAGTATTATGCAAATTATATTTTTCTCTGATTTTCCTAAGTGGTCGGTGCAAATGACAGTCATTCTAATAAAAGTCATCACCCGTTAGAGTATACATCGAGTTTTATTGAAGAAACCTCCCAATGATAACAGTATAATCTCCAAAATGAATAAAACTCAGAATGCACTGTTCCAAATTATTAGGCACAGTAGAATTTCTGAACATTTGATCTGTTTTAAAGAACTGAAAATGCTCATTTGTGGAATTTGCAGCATTAGGAGGTCACAATCACTGAACAAAAAAGCTACTTAACTCCAAAACATCCTAACAGGCCAAGTTACATGTTAACATAGGAACCCTTCTTTGATATCACCTTCACAATTCTTGCATCCATTGAACTTGTGAGTTTTTGGAGAGTTTCTTCTTGTATTTCTTTGCATGAAGCCTCCAGGAGCTGCTGTTTTGATGTGAACTGCCTCCCACCCTCATAGATCTTTTGCTTGATGATACTCCAAAGGTTCTCTATAGGGTTGAGGTCAGGGGAAGATGGTGGCCACACCATGAGTTTATCTCCTTTTATGCCCATAGCAGCCAATGACTTGGAGGTATTTTTGCAGCATGAGATGGTGCATTGTCAGCATGAAGATGATTTTGCTCCTGAAGGCACGTTTCTACTTTTTATACCATGGAAGAAAGTTGTCAGTCAGAACCTCTACATACTTTGCAGAGGTCATTTTCACACCTTCAGCAACCTTAAAGGGCCCTACCAGCTGTTTCCC
This sequence comes from Oophaga sylvatica, assembly GCA_033576555.1. NCBI lineage: Eukaryota > Metazoa > Chordata > Amphibia > Anura > Dendrobatidae > Oophaga > Oophaga sylvatica. The sequence continues at coordinate 22,941 of JARQOD010007086.1, read as the reverse complement.
CATGATTCCAGCCCAAAACATGACTTCTCCACCTCCTTGCTGATGTTGCAGCCTTATTGGGACATGGTGGCCATCCACCAACCATCCACTACTCCATCCATCTGGACCATCCAGGGTTGCTCGACACTCATCAGTAAACAAGACTGTTTGAAAATTAGTCTTCAGGTATGTCTGGGCGCACTGCAACCATTTCTGCTAGTGAGCACTGTGTAGGGGTGGCCGAATAGTAGGGTTATGCACCACAGCAAGCCTTAGAAGGATCCTACACCTTGAGGTTTGAGGGACTCCAGAGGCACCAGCAGCTTCAAATATCTGTTTGTTGGTTTGTAATGGCTTTTTAGCAGCTGCTCTCTTAATCCGATGAACTTGCCTGGCAGAAACCTTCCTCATTCTGCCTTTATCAGCACAAACACGTCTGTGCTCAGAATCAGCCACAAATCTCTTAACAGTACGATAATCACGCTTAAGTTTTCGGGAAATATCTAATGTTTTCATCCCTTGACCAAGTCATTGCACTATTTGATGCTTTTCCGCAGCAGAGAGATCCTTTTTCTTTCCCATGTTACTTGAAAACTCTGGCCTGCTTAATAGTGTGGAACATCCAGTTTTCCTTTTATTGGGCTCACATGGCAAACTAATTATCACAGGTATCTGAGATTGATTTCAGTGATCCAAAGAACCCTGAGACACAATACCATCAATGGGTTTCATTTACAAAAAAAAACAAAAAACGCTATGACACTTAAAACCAATTTGCATAATAATTTGGAACATGGTGAACATACGTACACACATACATATACACATAGATTATATATACACATACACACATACATAGATTATATATACATACTGTGAGACAGTGAGAGTATGTGTGTTGAATGGGGTGTACATTTCACCTAGATACTTTGCTGACTGGTATAAGGGAAATGTATGGCTTTGTAAACCTAGTGGTAGAGAAAGGTCACTACACCTTGCATTCAGTACACACTTGCAGCTCAGGCCTGAAACCACTCAGCTGTTAATTAGGAGACCAGAAGTAGGTGTCAGCGAACACAGACAGAGAGCTCGCTTAGTCTGGACAAGGAGTCCAGGCACAAGAAGGAGTCTCCAGGAGTATGAGCTGTCTCAGTCTGGGTGCTCGATGTACCCCGGACACAGGAGTAGTCTCTGTGAGAATCCATGCGGATAGCTGCTGAATAGGAGGGGAGCTCTCTCAAGTCTGGACGTTGGATATGCCTTCAGACACAAGGAGGAGACTCTGTGAAACTCCATGCTGGTAACTACTGAACATATGTGTTGTTTTGGGGACAGGCTGTTAGAGTCTGGACCCGGATAGAGAGGGAAATCTATCTAAGTATAGTAAGTGGCTGGACAAGCCCAGGGCTTATGTTTATGATTTGGTTTTGCTTATGTTCTGTTTGCTGTGGACTTTAATAAAACTGGTTGCGGCCAGTTTTTACCAGAACTGCTGTCTGTGAATGAACTGTTTCCGTGCCACTCCGTCTACCCGGACGGCGATCCCAGAGCTATATCCCCTGAAAAGCTTACAATTGGTGCTGGAATGTGCGTGCAGCACAGTGGCGAGAGACAGCAATAAAAGGTGAAGTCTGTTGACGCAGCAGCAGAGAAAGAAAAAAAAAAAAAAAGTGTGTCAATAAAGGAGAAACGTCTGTTGGAGCAGTCTTAAAGAGACAGTGGCCCTAATAGAGTTTGCAGAGAAAAAAAAAAAAAAGAGTGTCTGCACAGCAAAGCTGAATTTTCTGTAGAAAAGACTGTGGAGTGTGTATGTCTTGAGTGAAGACTGCCGTTGTTGAGACAGAGAAGTCTGACAGCATGGATGACAGCATGGAGGCGCTGTTTGAACAAATGGCGCAAGTTAATGTGCAACATAAGACTGCCGTGGTTGAGACAGATAAGTCCGGCAGTATGGAGGAGCTCGTTGAGTACCTGGTCCAGGCCCAGCGGAGCATGCAGCAGAGCATGGAGCGGCAGCGCCTGCAGCACCAGCAGCGCATGCAGCAGGCCCAGCAGCAATTCCTGCAGCAGCAGCAGGAGAATAACCGGTTGTTTTTTGAGCAGGTTGCAGCACTACAAAAGACTTGCAGCGCATCGTCCCAAAGTAATGTTGCAAAGTCACCTGCATTGTCCGCTGTAAAGAAGGCGGTAAGACGGACCCTGAAAAAGATGACGCCTCGTGACGATGTGGAGGCATATCTCACTATGTTTGAGGGACTGGCAGAGAAGGAGAATCTGCCACTATCTGAATGGGCCATGATGGTCGCACCCTATCTGATTGGAGAACCCAAAGGGCCTATGCTGACCTGAGCGAGCAGGACAGCCAAGACTATGCCAAGCTGAAAGCGGAGATTCTTGCCCGGCTGGGTGTTACGGTGGCAGTCCGTGCCAGAGGAGTCCATGACTGGAGATGCAGTTGGGAGTTTGCCGTCGGCAACCCTGCTCATGGGGGAAAGGGGGTGATAGTGGACCGCTACACCCGCGCACGTCCTCCTGAGGTACAGCCGGAGGTCGGACAACGAGACCACCAGGACGCCACTCGTCTGGTCAGCCTGAGGGAGAGGGCCTCCGCTACCAAAGGCTGCCTCCGTGACCAGCCGTCTGAGAGGTCGTCACTTCAGAGTTCCTGGACGCCGAACTCTCCCGGTAAGAGCGTTCCAGCTGTTGGGGACATGGGGTGTGCTGATAAGCGGGTTCAGGCCCGAGGGGACATATGAGTGGGAAAGTGTGATGGACAGTGTTGGAGATGTCGTGAAATTGCAGCCAACTGTCCAATAGAGGGGGAGCCTATGTGTTGTGATGTTGGCGGATCCCTCTCTCCCTGCGCAGAGCCTGTGTGTGTGTCCACCTCAGCCGAAGAGACTGGACCACAGGGGTCCCCGGTGGTTGTAAATGACTGCCCAGCACAGGCCCTCTTGGACTCAGAGAGTCCAGTGACTTCCGTATGGGACAGCCTGATTGATAGGGACTTTATCCCTGATAAACACCTGAGTGTGGTGTGCGTCCATGGAGACACCAAAGTCTACCCAGAGACTGTCGTGGACTTGATTCCCAAACGCGGGGAGGTTTCATGTGAAGTGGGGGTAGTGAAGAACCTGGTGCACCCCGTTATATTGGGTAATGACTTTCCCCGGTCTAAGGATCTCTGGGGGAAAAATGTTTCTGATGGACAGTGTGATGAAGCTCCTACTGAGGGTGCACAGTCCCGAGGGGCGGAACACAATGCTAGTGGGCCATTAAACTTATGTGATAATGATGATGATGATGATGATAATGATAATGATGATGATGATCATGATAATGATGATGACCATGATAATGATGCTGATGCTGATAATAATAATGATGATGATCATGATAGTGATGATGATACTGATCATAATCATGATAATGATATTGATAATAATGATGACTGTGATAGTGATGAAATTCCTTTGCAGGTGATGTTGGGAGACGAGGATGGTGGTTCTCGGGAACAGAGTGTCCCTGACTTACCTGTGTCCTGTGACAATTTTGAGAGTGAGCAGTGGCGAGACCCCTCTCTTAAAACGGCCCAGGAAAATATAAATGTTCTAAATGAGGTTTCCCAAGAGCCTGGCTCTGAGGAGAGGTTTCCTCATGTTGCCATAAACAATAACCTGTTGTATAGGGACACTGAAGTCCAGGGAGAGGTCGTGAGCCAGCTCCTGGTACCTGAGCTATATGGAAGTATAGTGCTGAGGTTGTCACATAGTCACATACTTGAGGGACCACCTGAGGGAAACCATGGACCAGATGGTGAAGTTAATGTTGTGGATGACATGTTAACTAAGGTTCCAGATCAAGATGTGAATGAGAATGAATTGTATAACCCTGACAGTGAACAGGATGTGAATGAAAATGAAGTGTATAACCCTGAAAGTGAGCAGGATGTGAATGAGAATGAATTGTATAACCCTGAAAGTGAGCAGGATGAGAATGAGAATGAATTGTATAACCCTGAAAGTGAGCCGGATGTGGCTGAGAAAAAGGGGTCAGACAGGGATAGTGGTAGTGATAGTGAATCATCTGATGACAATAAAGCAACCAGTGCAAATGAGGAAGGCATGGTAGCAGAGGAGGTTGAGAGTCCTGAGAAGAAAGCTGATGATGACCTTACAGCCGGACAGAAGATGGCATCTGAAGATGTTTTACAGTTGGCCGGTTCCCTGGCGAAGACTAAGGTGAAAGGAGGAGAGCTGAGCTTTGAAGGCAGGACTCTGAGACTGAACACAGCACAAGTGGAGGCTGTTGGAAGTGGGAAGTTGTCGACGTGTGGTGTGGATCTGCATCATGCCAGGGACTCTGAGGGAGATGCTGCAGAGCTGGAAGGAGCCATAGAAGTGGTAGTCACCAAGCCAGATGCCTCATCAGAAGCTGAGGTCTCAAGTGAAGCTGTGAGGAACAAGACTGAAGATATGGGGACTGACTCTGTCCAGGAATCTGTTTCTGCCGAAGACAGCGGCGTGGACGGGTTACGGTTCGGATCAGTAGCTGCAACTCGTGAAGCTCAGGCTGGAAGTTCGGCGCCCGGAGCCCCAGCGGTGTTCCCGAGTGACACCAAGGATCTGGATAAATCACAAGATGAGATTTTGAGACATCAGGCTGGCATTGGTGAGCTCAAGCGCACTTTCATGGAGTCTACATCGGAGCCACGTCCCAACAGATGGGAAAAGCGATGTGTCACTCCGTTGCCGCTGCAGACACACGGGAGCTCAGATGGGATGCAGAACGTGGTGGAAGAGAAGAATCCGGCGGGTTCTGAGTATACAGATGCAGCTATCAAGGAGAACTTGAAAGCCGGAATAAATGGAAATATTGGAGACCATAATGATGTGACTGAAGAGGTAGAATGTAAGACTGACGGTAGGGCTTCTGAGCATGTTCTACCAGAAGAGCCTGAAGAAGGGGCCGAAGACATAAAAGACGTCCAACAGGTACCAGATGAATTGATGACTTCTCAGAAAAAACTCCAAACTGTGATGAAGGAGTGTGATGAAAGCCATGAGCATCTTCGTGAGAAGGTCAATGAAGTAAAAGGAAGGATACAGGGAATCTCTTCGTTGCAAGAGCAAATGCTGCTCAATAAGTCTAAGGCTCTATATAAGAATGCTGTTGTCACGGTAGAACATTACAATTCAGCTGGAGACTTAGCGGATGAATTATGTGTACTGCAAAAGAAAAACGATCAGCTCCTTCTACAGTCCCAATCATTTGAACAGTGTAGCTTAAAATGGTCAGAAACCATGGCAGAGGAGCTTAAGGTCTGTGAAATACTCTTTATGAGTCAACCGATATTCAAGAAAATAGATGTGCTAAAGAGGGTTCAAGGGGAACTAGAGAAAAGTGAAAAACCCCTATACCTTCTGTGATAGTTGGTGACACATGGTCAGTGGACCAAGGACAGGAGGTACGTGAGTTTCTGAGGAAGAGTCAGCAGAAGTGTTCTGATGTGCCGGGTCGTACTTCTCTGGCCAGGCACTATATCGAAACTGAGCCCGGCCCTAAGGTCAAGATGAAACCATGCAGGATACCCGAGGCCCGCAGAGAGCATAGGCCTGGGAGGGTACAGGGTAGTGCGGATGCTTCAGATGAAGAGAAAGCTGATGTTGGCTATGGCTCAGGTGAAGATACAGATGACAGTAGTGAAGATGAAGCTGATGAGGGCCATGACTGGTCCAGAGTTCACTGTCTCTTTTGGATTGTTGACCAGCCCTCCGGTCTGGATGTCCAGCCCTCCGGTCTGGAGAAGAGGGGGGGGATATGTGAGACAGTGAGAGTATGTGTGTTGAATGGGGTGTACATTTCACCTAGATACTTTGCTGACTGGTATAAGGGAAATGTATGGCTTTGTAAACCTAGTGGTAGAGAAAGGTCACTACACCTTGCATTCAGTACACACTTGCAGCTCAGGCCTGAAACCACTCAGCTGTTAATTAGGAGACCAGAAGTAGGTGTCAGCGAACACAGACAGAGAGCTCGCTTAGTCTGGACAAGGAGTCCAGGCACAAGAAGGAGTCTCCAGGAGTATGAGCTGTCTCAGTCTGGGTGCTCGATGTACCCCGGACACAGGAGTAGTCTCTGTGAGAATCCATGCGGATAGCTGCTGAATAGGAGGGGAGCTCTCTCAAGTCTGGACGTTGGATATGCCTTCAGACACAAGGAGGAGACTCTGTGAAACTCCATGCTGGTAACTACTGAACATATGTGTTGTTTTGGGGACAGGCTGTTAGAGTCTGGACCCGGATAGAGAGGGAAATCTATCTAAGTGTAATTAGTGGCTGGAGAAGCCCAGGCTTTATGTTTATGATTTGGCTTTGCTTATGTTCTGTTTGCTGTGGACTTTAATAAAACTGGTTGCGGCCAGTTTTTACCAGAACTGCTGTCTGTGAATGAACTGTTTCCGTGCCACTCCGTCTACCCGGACGGCGATCCCAGAGCTATATCCCCTGAAAAGCTTACAATACATACACACACATACACACATATATGCATACATATATGTGAGTCGCACACACCGAGTGGTGTGGGTACCAGGGTTATGGGGTACTCGGCACCGAGCCCATGGAAGTCTATGGGGAATGTCACTGGCAGCAGAGCTCGGTCCGTGGCCCTGGGCGCTCATGCAATGGGGGAATATTTACAGGGGATTGTAATAATTGTTTGTGACGCCACCTGTGGTTTCTGATCTGATTGACCAGCGCTGCAGGGTAGATCTCTGAGGGGATGTTATGGCAGCTAGATGTTAACCCTTAATGACCAAGCCATTTTGTAGGTTAAAGACCAGGCCAATTTTTACAATTCTGACCACTGTCTTTTTATGAGGTTATAACTCTGGAACGCTTCTACGGATCTTGGCGATTCTGAGATTGTTTTCTCGTGACATACTGTACTTCATGATAGTGGTAAAATTTCTTCAATATAACTTGCGTTTTTTTTATGAAAAAAATGGAAATATGGCAAAAATTTTGAAAATTTTGCAATTTTCAAACTTTTAATTTTTATGCCATTAAATCAGAGAGATATTTCACAAAAATTAGTTAATAAATAACATTTCCCACATGTCTACTTTACATCAGCACAATTTTGGAACCAAAATTTTTTTTTGTTACGAAGTTATAAGTGTTAAAAGTTGACCAGCAATTTCTCATTTTTTCAACAAAATTTACAAAACCATTTTTTTAGGGACCACCTCACATTTGAAGTGAATTTGAGGGGTCAATATGATAGAAAATACCCAAAAGTGACACCATTCTAAAAACTGCACCCCTCAACGTGTTCAAAGCCACATTCAAGAAGTTTATTAACCCTTTAGGTACTTCACAAGAATTGAAGCAATGTGGAAGGAAAAAATGAACATTTAACTTTTTTTCCCAAAATTTTTCTTTCGACACAATTTTTTAAAATTTTGTCAAGGGTATCAGGAGAAAATGAACCACAATATTTGTTGTACAATTTCTCCAGAGTACACCGATATACCATGTGTGGGGGTAAACCACTATTTGGGCGCATGGCAGAGCTCGGAATGGAAGCAGCGCCATTTGACTTTTTGGCTGGAATTGAGATTGGACGCCATGTCGCATTTGGAGAGTCCCTGTGTGCCTAAACAGTGGAAACCCCCCACAAGTGACCCCATTTTGGAAACTGGACCCCTCAAGGAACTCATCTAAATGTGTTGTGAGAGCTTTTAACCCCCAAGGGCTTCACAGAAGGTTATAACGTAGAGCCGTAAAATTAAAAAATCATATTTTTTCCACAAAAATGATCTTTTCATCCCAATTATTATTTTCCAAAGGATAAAAGGACCCCAAAAGTTATTGGTCAATTAGTCCTGAGTACGCTGATACCCCATATGTGGGGGTAAACCATTATTTGGGCGCATGGCAGAGCTCGGAAGGGAAGCAGCGCCATTTGACTTTTTTGGCTGGAATTGAGATTGGACGCCATGTCGCATTTGGAGAGTCCCTGTGTGCCTAAACAGTGGAAACCCCCCACAAGTGACCCCATTTTGGAAACTAGACCCCCCAAGGAACTTATCTAAATGTGTTGTGAGAGCTTTTAACCCCCAAGCGCTTCACAGAAGGTTATAACGTAGAGCAGTAAATTAAAAAATCATATTTTTTCCACAAAAATGATCTTTTCATCCCAATTTTTATTTTCCAAAGGATAAAAGGACCCCAAAATTTATTGTGCAATTAGTCCTGAGTACGCTGATACCCCATAGGTGGGGGTAAACCACTATTTGGGCGCATGGCAGAGCTCGGAAGGGAAGCAGCGCCATTTGACTTTTTTGGCTGGAATTGAGATTGGATGCCATGTCGTATTTGGAGAGTCCCTGTGTGCCTAAACAGTGGAAACCCCCCACAAGTGACCCCATTTTGGAAACTAGACCCCCCAAGGAACTTATCTAGATGTGTGGTGAGAGCTTTGAACCCCCAAGGGCTTCACAGAAGGTTATAACGTAGAGCAGTAAAATTAAAAAATCATATCTTTTCCACAAAAATGATCTTTCCACCCCCAATTGTTATTTTCCAAAGGGTAACAGGACCCAAAAGTTATTGTGCAATTTGTCCTGAGTACGCTGATACCCCATATGTGGGGGGAAACCACTATTTTGACGCATGGCAGAGCTCGAAAGGGAAGTAGCGCCTTTTTCAAATGCAGACTTTGATGGAATGGTCTGTGGGTGTCATGTCACATTTGGATAGCCCCTGATGTGCCTAAACCGTAGAAACCCCCCACAAGTGACTCCATTTTGGAAACTAGACCCCCAAGGAACTTTTCTAGATGTGTGGTGAGCACTTTGAACCCCAAGTGCTTCACAGAAGTTTATAACGTAGAGCCGTGAAAATAAAAAAATCATATTTTTTCCACAAAAATAATCTTTATGCCCCAAATTTTTATTTTTATAATGGTAACAGGAGAAATAGGACCCCAAAAGCTATTGTGCAATTTGTCCTGAGTACGCTGATATCCCATATGTGGGGGGGAACCACTATTTTGACGCATGGCAGAGATCGGAAGGGAAGGAGCACCGTTTTTAAATGCAGACTTTGATGGAATGGTCTGCGGGTGTCATGTCGCGCTTGGAGAGCCCCTGATGTGCCTAAACAGTAGAAACCCCCCACAAATGACCCCATTTTGCAAACTAGACCCCCCAAGGAACTTATCTAGATGTGTGGTCAGCACTTTGAACCCCCAAGGGCTTCACAGAAGTTTATAACGTAGAGCCGTGAAAATAAAAAAAATCATATTTTTTTCCACAAAAATGACCTTTTTGCCCCCAAATTTTTATTTTTATAAGGGTAATGTGTAGCCCTGGTACACAATACCAGGAGGATGAGTGGAGAGGTAACAGTTAAGGTCTCTTCATGACATCATGTACACTTCTGACACACCCAGCAGGGGTGTGGAAGGGAGTGATTTTCTAGTCAGTCAGTTTCCTGTCCTTGGACAGAGTAGACGTGTCCAGTTTGAGCCTGTCTTCAGTTCAGAACGTGGAGGCTGGTACAGGTGGTCTAATTCACCTTAGTCTAGTCAGAGCTGTGCCCCACTGGAAGAAAGACTGAACTATCTAGTAAGAGTCGAGCAAATCGAAGGGCAAAGTGGAAGGAAGATTATTGGAAAAGTGCGTTTGGCTTGGAAGAGTCCTGCACATTGCTACCGGTTACTGGGGACCGAAGGATCACTATTGTTACAAGCATAGTGAAGAGAAAACCAGAGATTTACCGGACCCTAGGTCGCGGCAAACACCCCCTTATAGTCAGTACGTAACTGGGGTCAGGGGAAGTGAAGACTTTGAGTCTCTGCAGGACAAAATAAGAATTCAGCTCCCTCATAGAAAGGCTCCTAACACTAAATTGACTGGGAAGCACAGCTTTGGATAAGCTGGAATCATAGAGGGGACTACGCTTCAGGCTGGTCGTACTCATCTTCATTGGACAGTAAAGGAGGCCCCTAACTTGCTTAGCTGTTGCCTCAAAGCTCATCCTCCATTAACCCCATCAGCCTCCCTGGGACCTGCTTGAACATCTTACAAGTAAAGGTATGGAAAGACGCTGACGGTGCGAGACTGAGTTATTATTGCATGCCTGCACAATCCCTACCTAACTACCGACCTGAGGGAAGAGTCCCACCTGTAGGGGACCCGACATCTAGCTGCATCACCATCCCCTCAGAGATCTATAGCAGCGCTGGTATAAATTACCAGAATACTACAGGTGGCGTCACGAACTGTACATAAATCAATCCCCTGTAAATATATCCCCAACATACGCCAGACCGCCCGGGCCACAGACCGAGCCACAGCTACCTGTGACAAATCCCATAGACTTCCATGGGCTCGGCTCTGAGTACCCCATTGCCCTGGTAACCCACAATTGTGGTGGCGGGTCGACACAAAAACTTGGCGTCACGAACAGGATACGAAACTTGCAGCATTGCGAGCCCTGTGTGCCTGTGGAGTGTTTTTGTGAAAAAGGACTGTTTGCACTTTTGGCGCCAAAATCGCCATCTTTGTCGCCATATTCGCGCCCTCAGGCGCTGGAGAAGAAGGTGGGCGTACCTGAAAGAGCGCGCAGAGTCTTGGACACGCCCCCCGGCTCTGACTCATCGGCAGGTCCTGCAACAGGAAGTGAACGCTCTGACATCAGAGCGCCTGCGACGAAGGTCCTGTTCCCACTGCGGTGCCTGTGAAGTAGCAGCATCTGAAACCGGTAGGCTCCGTTTAACCAAGGGGGCGCTAAGATGTCACAACAACCGGCTGACAGTGCGGCCCCGGTCGGAGTCCCCAATCCCGCACCGTCTGGTATTGTAGCGCCAGATGGGGGCGCAGGCCCTGCACCCAGTCCGGTAGTCCCGATCATGCCACTAACGCTCCCATATATGCCTGGGGCGAAATGGCTTCCCCAATACAGCGGTGAGCCAGGCACATTAGCAGGCTTCAAGCGGAAGTTATGCAGCATCCTAGAAATGTACTCCATGCCTGAGAGACAAAAAGCTGCTGTGCTAATAGGGCAGCTAACTGGCGCTGCTGAGAGGGAAGTGGAGACCTGGGATACCGTTGATCAGGAGTCGGTACCTGCGATCTTCCTGAAGCTACATGCCATATTTGAAGACCGCACAGAAACGGATCTCCGGATGGCCTTCTATCACTGTTCACAACAGCCAGGTGACAGCATCCGGGACTATGCTTGCCGACTACAGGGAGCCCTGAGAGCCCTCAAGCAAATTAACAATTTAAATGCTATCGACGAGAATAAAATGTTGAAAGAACAATTTATACAGGGATTGAGATCCCCAGAGGAACGCAGAACTGTGAATTGGTGGTCCTTAGATCATCCTGATGCTACCTTTGATGCCCTAAAGGACATGGCAATAAAAGGGCTGCGGCCCCTGGGCAAACCTGAGGTGGCCACCCAACATCATCAGGCTGAAGTCACTCCGGAACCGGCAGTAACCCCCTTTTCCCCGCTAGTGGCTGAAGCCAAAGCGCAGGTGACACCTCCTAGTGAATTGGACTGTCTGCGCTCAGAGGTGCGCCAGCTGACTAAAAATCTGGCTGCTGTAATGAGTGCCCTGCAGCTGCGGAAAGAGGAGGAAGGAAAGATCTTGTTAGCTGACTGCCCAGAAGACGTCCGTGGATGCACCGGAGAAGAAAGAAGACGTCGCCCCCCCGGAGGAGGACAACGCCACCCCCAGGAGCAACCTCTGATCAACACCCTCCTCGTCGAGAGATCATCTGTTATCGCTGCAACCGGAAAGGTCATCTGTCTACACAGTGTCCTTTAAACGGGCAGAACCTGGGTCCAAGGGCCAACACCAGGAGAATACCCGTCAGGCCCCCTAGACTGGAACCGCAGGTATGTGGGCGGGCGACCCTACCTGTCTATTATTCTAGATGGTATTGCTGTTCCAGCATTGTTAGACACTGGGTCGCAGGTGACCCTAATACCTGATGCTCTATATACCAAGTACTGGTCAATGGACAGTCTTAAACCTCCGAGCCTTGACTTTACTGTGTATGCTTCGAATGGTCTTCCTGTAGAAGTACTCGGAACAAAATGTGTAGATGTAAAGGTGGGCCGAGAGGAGTTGAGAGACCAAGGGCTTCTGGTAGTAAAGACTGTAAATGAGGAGAACGGTCTAAATATAATTTTGGGTACTAACATTATCGGTAATTGTTTGGGAGAAGTTGTGTTCTTACTCCAACAGCTCGCTGAGATTGCCCGACCAAGGCAGAGAGGAGTAATCCAAAGAGAGATCCGGGCCCTGGTGTGTCAGCAGCAAGCGAAGCTTACCGACGGCGAAATTGGTAATGTACGGGTCACTGACTCAGATCCTATTGTGATACCCCAATGAGTGAAATGATCATTTGGTGCAGGGCAGCCATAGGTCTGAGAGGACAGAATTACCAAGCTGTAGTAGAACCCCACCATTCAGAACATAGACCTACACTTATGACTGCTAGAGGAGTAGTAGAGGTGGTGAATGGAAGAGTACCGGTACGGCTTCTCAATTGGGGAGATGATGAGGTAAATTTACCCCGTTATGCAACCATTGCTAAACTTCATGCTGTTGATAATAATTCTATTCTCCCGGCTGAGTCCTTAGACTCCTGTCAAATAGAGGAGGACAATGACCCAGCAACCCAGGTGGCGGAATGGTGTCAGCAACTCCATGTTGGGACGGACACCACTCCCGCTCACCAGAAGCAAGGGGTATTACGGGTGGTGCAAGAGTACGCCCAAGTGTTTAGCAAAAATCCACTTGATTTTGGGACAATTAAGGGAGTACAACATCATATCCCTACAGGCAGTCATCCTCCCATCAAAGAGCGGTATAGGCCCATACCTCCAGCTCATTATCAGAAGGCTAAAGAAATGTTGAATGATATGAAGAAAGCCGGGGTGATAAGGGATAGTTGTAGTCCCTGGGCAGCCCCTCTAGTTCTGGTTAAAAAGAAAGATGGTAGTATGAGAATGTGTGTGGATTACAGGCAGGTGAACCGCATAACACGCAAGGATGCATACCCGTTACCACGCATAGAGGAATCATTAGCTGCTCTGAAAACGGCTAACTACTTTTCTACCCTTGATCTGACTAGTGGTTACTGGCAAGTGGCTGTGGCTGAGGAGGATCGTGAGAAAACGGCTTTCACCACCCCAATGGGGCTCTGTGAGTTCGACAGAATGCCGTTTGGGCTCAGTAGTGCCCCAGGAACATTTCAGAGAGTGATGGAAAACTGTCTGGGACATCTCAATTTTGAAACCGTGCTGCTATACCTAGACGACGTCATCGTGTATTCCAAGACTTATGAGGACCATCTGAAGCACCTGGCAGAAGTATTCGAGTCCCTGTCCAGGTACGGGATGAAATTAAAACCCTCAAAATGCCATCTACTCAAACAGAAGGTACAATACTTGGGGCACATCGTCAGTTCGGAAGGAGTAGCGCCGGACCCAGAGAAAGTCACTGCCATCCAGAAGTGGCCGGAGCCGAAGAACCTTAAGGAAGTGCGACAGTTCCTGGGACTAACGGGTTACTACAGGAGATTCGTGAAAGATTACACGAAGAAGGCAGCTCCTTTACAGGACCTCCTGGTAGGACAATCCTTAAAGAGCAGAAACCCTCCCTTTAATTGGGGTAAAGAACAGGCTGAAGCATTCCAAAAGATGAAAGAGATCCTGACAGGTGATGAGATCTTAACCTATCCTGATTACAGCCAACCGTTCCTGTTGTACACCGACCCCAGTAATGAAGGGCTGGGAGCAGTTCTCAGTCAGAAGCAGAATGGCCAAGAAAAAGTCATCGCTTATGCTAGCAGAAAACTCAGGCCAACGGAGAGGAATCCGGAAAATTATAGCAGCTTCAAGCTGGAGTTTCTGGCGCTGGTCTGGGCCATTACTGAAAGATTTAAGCACTATCTGGCCTCCAATAAGTTCACGGCGTACACAGACAACAACCCGTTAACGCACCTGGAAACCGCCAAGCTGGGTGCCATGGAGCAGCGATGGATGGCTCGGTTGTCCAATTACCAGTTTACTATCAAGTACCGGGCAGGTCGAAAGAATGCTAATGCTGATGCGTTGTCCCGAATGCCGCATGACTCTGACACGGAAGAAGAATCGGACGACCTGGAAGAAATTGAGCTCCCTGCGTTCCATCGAAATGGGGTAGTCCACGAGCATCGAGTTCACAGAAAGCAGTATGGTGCAACATTAAATCCTTTACCCCATCACAGCTGGAAAGAGACTCAGGACAGTGATCCAGTGGTCAGCCGCGTCAAGGAGTTGTTAAAACAGGAAGGTTCCTCCTTGGAAAAGGATGCACCTATGTCAGCCAAGCTCCTGTGGAACGAGAAAAGCAGGTTGTTCCTATACCGTGAGAAGTTGTGCAGGAGATACGTCAACCCCAGAACCCATGAAATGGTCTGGCAAATCGTGGTCCCCAAGGCAGACGTCCCAATGGTGTTGGAAGCGTACCACGATCAAGCAGGACACTTTGGCTGGAGAAAGCTGGAGACCCTGTTGAGATGCCGGTTCTACTGGGTAGGGATGCGCAGCTCCATCGAAAGGTGGTGTCGGAACTGTGGACCCTGTGGTCTCAGAAGAAAGGACTACGGAAGTCAGAAGGCCCCCCTGCAAACCTATCCGGACGACTCGTCCCCTGGAGATTGTGGCCCTGGACCACGTCAAACTGTCGCCGAGTAGATCTGGATACTCATACGCCTTGACCATGGTGGACCATTACTCCAGATTCCTGGTGGTTGTTCCAGTGAAGGACCAGACCGCAGTGACGGCCGCGAAGACCTTTCAAGCAAGCTTCTGCAGACCGCATGGGTATCCGGAGCAAGTCTTAACCGATCAGGGACCTGCTTTTGAAGCCGATTTATTCAAGGAATTCTGTCATATGTACGGGTGCAAGAAAATAAGAACGACACCATACCACCCTCAAACCAACGGTCTTTGTGAAAAGATGAACCATATTGTCCTTGACTTGTTGAGATCCATACCGTTGGAAGACAGGAATCGATGGCCGGATTTACTACCTGATTTGGTTGATTTGTATAACCATATACCTGTAAGCTCAACTAACTGCACTCCAGCCTATCTTATGAGAGCAAGGCCCGGAAAACTACCAATGGATCTAGAACTTGGAGTGGTAGAACCGGAGGCAGACGATGCCGTGGAAAACTGGGACATCAATCGGCAAGAGCAATACAGAAGAGTACAAATCTGTGTGGAGGAAAGTCTCAATAAGGCACGGGAGAAACAGGAAGATGTTTACAACCGAAATGCTCCTGCCAAGCCTTTGATGCCTGGAGAGGTAGTATTAAAGAGAAAAAGGAAGATGCACAAATTGGATAATCAGTGGGAGCAAGAACCCTACGTCATACAAGATTCTAAATATGACAACAGAAAAGTTTGTGTCGTCAGTACAGAGCGAACCACCAAAGGGAAGTTACCCAGTAGATATCAGCAGTAGTTATAACGAATTAATGTGAATACTGTAAAAAGTCTATTATATATATGTGTTCTTCCCTATTATGTCTTACAATGGACTCAGAGGCTGAGGACTGAGCCAGCCCAAAAACTGTATCCTGTAAATAGTTGCACTAAAGTGCCTTTTTAATGGTTTCACATGAAACCTTGACTTACCTCTGAACCAAAAACCCGTGTGGTGTGGCACTGAGTGAGGTCTGCATTTGGATGTCCTGCAGCCCACCCAGGACCCACGTTGAAGGTTTGGTGCGGGTCCTTCACAAGTATACCGTATATTTATTGAATGCTATTTAATACTTTTGTATTTCTATAATGTTTGCAACGTTCAAGATGTCCTCACCTCCCGGATGGGACGAATCAATGTTATTGTTAATGTTTTCATGCATAAACAAAAATGTCTCTTTATATTTTACAGCCCGGGAGTGCTGTCGTTTACCATGGGGGAATGTGTAGCCCTGGTACACAATACCAGGAGGATGAGTGGAGAGGTAACAGTTAAGGTCTCTTCATGACATCATGTACACTTCTGACACACCCAGCAGGGGTGTGGAAGGGAGTGATTTTCTAGTCAGTCAGTTTCCTGTCCTTGGACAGAGTAGACGTGTCCAGTTTGAGCCTGTCTTCAGTTCAGAACGTGGAGGCTGGTACAGGTGGTCTAATTCACCTTAGTCTAGTCAGAGCTGTGCCCCACTGGAAGAAAGACTGAACTATCTAGTAAGAGTCGAGCAAATCGAAGGGCAAAGTGGAAGGAAGATTATTGGAAAAGTGCGTTTGGCTTGGAAGAGTCCTGCACATTGCTACCGGTTACTGGGGACCGAAGGATCACTATTGTTACAAGCATAGTGAAGAGAAAACCAGAGATTTACCGGACCCTAGGTCGCGGCAAACACCCCTTATAGTCAGTACGTAACTGGGGTCAGGGGAAGTGAAGACTTTGAGTCTCTGCAGGACAAAATAAGAATTCAGCTCCCTCATAGAAAGGCTCCTAACAATAAATTGACTGGGAAGCACAGCTTTGGATAAGCTGGAATCATAGAGGGGACTACGCTTCAGGCTGGTCGTACTCATCTTCATTGGACAGTAAAGGAGGCCCCTAACTTGCTTAGCTGTTGCCTCAAAGCTCATCCTCCATCAACCCCATCAGCCTCCCTGGGACCTGCTTGAACATCTTACAAGTAAAGGTATGGAAAGACGCTGACGGTGCGAGACTGAGTTATTATTGCATGCCTGCACAATCCCTACCTAACTACCGACCTGAGGGAAGAGTCCCACCTGTAGGGGACCCGACATCTAGCTGCATCACCATCCCCTCAGAGATCTATAGCAGCGCTGGTATAAATTACCAGAATACTACAGGTGGCGTCACGAACTGTACATAAATCAATCCCCTGTAAATATATCCCCAACATACGCCAGACCGCCCGGGCCACAGACCGAGCCACAGCTACCTGTGACAAATCCCATAGACTTCCATGGGCTCGGCTCTGAGTACCCCATTGCCCTGGTAACCCACAATTGTGGTGGCGGGTCGACACAGTAACAGGAGAAATAGGACCCCAAAAGCTATTGTGCATTTTGTCCTGAGTACGCTGATACCCCATATGCGGGGGGGAACCACTGTGATCGCCTTACTGCGATCTTTGGGAGGCACAATGAACAAATCTACCAAAGGTGAAGAATTGGTTTTCTTTTTTACGCCGTTCCTCGTGCGATATTAGTGATAAGGCGACTTTATTCCTCGGATCGGTGCGATTACAGCGATACCAGATTTACACCCTTTTTTCATGTTTAGCTTCTGTCACACACTAAAAGATGCTTTTTTTTGGAATAATTTTTTGTAAGAATTTTTTGCATCGCCGTATTTTGAGAGCTATAATTTTTCCATATTTCGGCCGACAGAGTTATCTGTGGGCTTATTTTTTGCGGGACGAGCTGACGTATTTATTGGAACCATATTCGGGCACATAACGTTTTTTGATCGCTTCCTATTCCGATTTTTGTGGAAGCAGAATGAACAAAAACCAGCAATTCAGGAATTGTTTTTTTTTTTATTTTTTTTCCCTGTTCCGCGTGTGGTAAAATTGATAAAGCAGCTTTATTCTTCGGGTCACTACGATTACAGCGATACCTCATTTATATTTTTTTTTATGTTTTGGCGTTTTTTACACAATAAAGAATTTTATAGAAAAAATAATTATTTTTGCATCAGTTTATTCCGCGAGCTATAACTTTTTTATTTTTTCGCTGATGATGCTGTATAGCGGCTTGTTTTTTGCGGGACAAGATGACGTTTTCAGCGGTACCATGATTATTTATATCTGACTTTTTGATCGCGTGTTATTGCACTTTTTCCAAGCGGTGTGATGATACCGCTTGGAAAAAGTATAATTTACTACTTTTTTGTGTTTTTTTTTACGGCTTTCACTGAAGGGGTTAACTAGGGTTATGCTTTTATAGATGGGATTTTTACGGACATGGCGATACCTAACATGTGTATTTTTTTTGTTTTTTATTTTTTTTATTACATAAAAATGTGTATTTTTTAGGGGATTTTTTTTTAATTATTTTTTAATATTTTTTGTACAATTTTTTTAAAAAAATGATTTTTTTCAACTTGTCCCTTTATGGGACTTTCACTTTTTTTACTTTTGATTGCAGTTACAATGCATTGCAACTATAGTGGAAGCTGCTGTGACATGATCACAGCAGCTTCCCGTAGCTAAATGACCCGGAGGTTGTCATGACAACCCCCGGGTCATCAAGGCAGAGATCGGCCCCTGCAAATACAGTGCAGGGTGCCGAACTGAGGCAGAGGGAGCTCCCGACCCTCTGCCTCCCCCCTGAGTTCTGCGATCGCGCTGGATCGCAGCAGTCAGGGGGTTAACAGCCAGGGGCGGTGGGGGCTCCGCTCCTGGCTGTCAGTGCAGGAAGCCTGGCCACTGCAGCGCCGGCTCCTGCAGTGATCGCGCTGGGGAAGCTGAAATTTCAGCTTCTCCTGCGCGATCGCTGCTGTGTTTGGTCAGTCAGATTGACTGACCAATCACAGCGCTGTGAGTGCGGGGACCGACGGCAAAGGTCCCCGCACCGCTTGCCGTGCCTGTCAGCTGTCTGTGACAGCTGTCGGCACTGATCTACCACTGCGTGTTTACACGCAGTGGTAGATCAAAGGCATGACGTGCAGAGTCCGTCCTGGTGCCGGAACTGGCACCTTGCCTTGACGGACTCTGCACGTCAGTGGACATTAAGGGGTTAAGTCCCCCACAGGTGGGACTGGTCCCTCAAAGTCTATGGTGGTGCAGGGTGCAGATAAGAAGTCAGTCACACACAATGCAGTCTCTTTCCATACCTTTACTTGTAGATGTTGCAGGTATGTCCCGGGAAGCTGGTCAGGTTGGAGAATGCACATTCAGGGAATTGCTGAGCAGGTTTGAGGCCTCCTTTATCCTTAATGTGTATGTGAGTCCTAACTTGCATAAAGTCAAGTTTAACTCTTAATGCAACAGCTATGCCCGGTCGACATTGTGGTGGGTGTCTTCTGTTGGATAGAACTAGTCTTTTGTGCAGGGCCCTGCTAGACTGTTGTCCTTCCTGACCCCGGTTACGTATCGGCACTTAGGGCTACCTTCTGCGACTTGAAGTCCAGCAAGGCCTCCGGTGTTTCTTATTACTAGGCGTGAAGCACTAGCAACGCTTCGGACCCCGGTGTCCGGTTTACTAAGTGAAGGTGATCTGTCACCTAGGTCACTTGTCCTTTTTACCACTCGCCTGTCGCCCTGCTCTTGCCCTTAACATAAGCACAGGTAGCAGTGGTTGTAGTCGTAAGCTTTCCTTCCAGAGCTCACTGACCTGTTCTCAGTTGCCTCGTTAGTATAACAGCAGTGGTTCCTTTCCTTCTTTCCTTCCAAACCCTGTCCAGAGCAGCTCACAGGACGTTCCGTCAGACTGTATATATGCTGTAGCTCCGAGAGTCACTTCCCACTTTCTAGAGAACACAGACAGCTTATTCTGAGGTAACTGTTTCACTTGCAGCTCTGACTAGGCTAGAGTGCTTCACTTGTCCACTCGTACTAGCCTCCACTTCTGTATGAGGTGAGCTACAGGAGCTCCTTCAGATCTCAGTCTTATCTCCTCTCCCTCCAAGACTAGACTGCTCTGTCCTGAGACAGGAAACTAATCTCAACTGAACACTACTGCTACGTCACACTACTTAAATAATCTAAGTTGCCCTCTGGTGGCAGTGTTAGGAAATGTGTGATGTGAATGAATATCAGGCTTTACAATTACCTTTCCTGTGCATTTTCCAGGAGACATGTGTCACACGTAGCTGGGCCACACATCCCCCCTAGTTAAACTCAGCACTCCCGGGCTGAAATAGAAAAGAAAAACATTTTTGTTTTGCATATAACATCAACATTTTAAACTCATCCCTTGCGGGAGGTAAGGACTCTTTAACGTTACAATTTGTACATAGGTTAGTAGAAAATTATCAAAATACTTTTCAATAAATATACACAGTATAAGACAAGATTCTTGTGGAGGACCCGCACCAAAAACGTCCCACGTGGGTCCTGGGTGGGCTGCAGGACTTCTGAGCTGCAGACCTCACTCTAGGCCACACCATACGGGTTTTTCTTCAGAGGTAGTAAAGGCTTTGTGTAAAACCAAGATGGGGCACCGAAGTGCAAACTATTTACATGTACAGTTCTGTGCTGCAAGAGTCCTCAGCACGCAGTCCTTGCTTAAGAACATTTCAATTAGAAAAATCACATTTCTATAATATCACACAATATTTCACATTACCCAACTGGGGTATTCTACTTAAAATTATGCAAACTATGCAAACATCATCAATTTTATCAATAAAGTGCAAATTCTTCAACTTTGTACAGATGCAGTAAACCCTGTCTGGGTCCTACTGGTATTCTTCTTTACAAACTTCAATAACGTCTTCCACTCCTGGGGCTGGAACGACGTGGTGTTCCTTTGAGCGCATGACAAACAAAATCATGGCCTGCTATCAGCGTTTGTGTAAACACAGTCCTTGTGCGATCCACTAGGGGCGCAACGGGTGTTTCATGCAAGTATAAATTTTCCATTGAAGATGCAGGCTTGGGCTGCGATCCAACTGTGGTCGCACCATCCGGTTGCGATGCAGAATGGGTTTCAGGGTATAAGACAGAATACGCGGCACTGAAGCGATCGCGGGTTGCGATGCTGGTGCACGGTCTGGTGCTGACGCTAAAGATGACGCTGCTGGAGCTTTGGATGTGGAGACACGGGAGACATTCAAGGCAAACCACCCCTGACGACTATAGTGTCGCGTGTAGGTGACAACATCCCCTTTTAACAGATGGAACCCCGCATCGCAGCAGTGAACATAGATCTCTGGAGAGAACCCGGGCTCACATATGTAACCCCAAACTCCTCGGGCCTTAGAGGCACACACCGTCCCCTGGCGCCGCGGTTCCCGGAGCGTACCTTTATCTCTCCTGACGTTTTCCGTTTCAGCAAGAATCTCTTCCTGGTACCTCTGGCGAAACTGCTGCAACTCCCTCTGCTCCTGCCGCTGTTCGTGTTCCCGGCGTCGCCACTCGTTCTCCATCTGGGCGGCATATTCTATGTCGTCCAGGTACTTCTTATCGTCCCAGTCGACCTCCATTATGGACGGCTGGCTTCCCTCCGGTGTCCCTACCGGATAACTGCATTCCGCTGCGGCCTCCTTGCCTGGCTGGTACTCCGGAACGGGCAGGGCCTCCTCAGCCTCCTTCTCTCCCGCCGCTTCATCGGTGTGTGTCGACCCGCCACCACAATTGTGGGTTACCAGGGCAATGGGGTACTCAGAGCCGAGCCCGTAGAAGTCTATGGGGATTGTCACAGGTAGCTGTGGCTCGGTCTGTGGCCCTGGCGGTCTGGCGTATGTTGGGGATATATTTACAGGGGATTGATTTATGTACAGTTCGTGACGCCACCTGTAGTATTCTGGTAATTTATACCAGCGCTGCTGTAGATCTCTGAGGGGATGGTGATGCAGCTAGATGTCGGGTCCCCTACAGGTGGGACTCTTCCCTCAGGTCGGTAGTTAGGTAGGGATTGTGCAGGCATGCAATAATAACTCAGTCTCACACCGTCAGCGTCTTTCCATACCTTTACTTGTAAGATGTTCAAGCAGGTCCCAGGGAGGCTGATGGGGTTGATGGAGGATGAGCTTTGAGGCAACAGCTAAGCAAGTTAGGGGCCTCCTTTACTGTCCAATGAAGATGAGTACGACCAGCCTGAAGCGTAGTCCCCTCTATGATTCCAGCTTATCCAAAGCTGTGCTTCCCAGTCAATTTAGTGTTAGAAGCCTTTCTATGAGGGAGCTGAATTCTTATTTTGTCCTGCAGAGACTCAAAGTCTTCACTTCCCCTGACCCCAGTTACGTACTGACTATAAGGGGGTGTTTGCCGCGACCTAGGGTCCGGTAAATCTCTGGTTTTCTCTTCACTATGCTTGTAGCTAATAGTGATCCTTCGGTCCCCAGTAACCGGTAGCAATGTGCAGGACTTTTCCAAGTCAAAAGCACTTTTCCAATAATCTTCCTTCCACTTTGCCCTTCGATTTGCTCAACTCTTAATAGCTAGTTCAGTCTTTCTTCCAGTGGGGCACAGCTCTGACTAGACTAAGGTGAATTAAACCACCTGTACCAGCCTCCACGTTCTGAACTGAAGACAGGCTCAAACTGGACACGTCTACTCTGTCCAAGGACAGGAAACTGACTGACTAGAAAAATCACTCCCTTCCACACCCCTGCTGGGTGTGTCAGAAGTGTACATGGTGTCATGAAGAGACCTTAACTGTTACCTCTCCACTCATCCTCCTGGTATTGTGTACCAGGGCTACACATTCCCCCATGGTAAACGACAGCACTCCCGGGCTGTAAAATATAAAGAGACATTTTTGTTTATGCATGAAAACATTAACAATTAACATTGGTTCGTCCCATCCGGGAGGTGAGGATATCTTGAACGTTGCAAACATTATAGAAATACAAAAGTATTAAATAGCATTCAATAAATATACAATATACTTGTGAAGGACCCGCACCAAACCTTCAACGTAGGTCCTGGGTGGGCTGCAGGACATCCAATGCAGACCTCACTCAGTGCCACACCACACGGGTTTTTGGATTCAGAGGTAGTTGTGCTGGTTTATGTAAAACCAAAATAAGGCACCGAAGCGCAACTATGTACAAGATACAGTTTTTGGGCTGGCTCAGTCCTCAGCCTCTGAGTCCATTGTAAGACAAAGACATAATAGGGAAAACACATTATATATATAGACTTTTCACAATATATTTACATCAATCGTTATAACTACTGCTGATATCTAATGGGTAATTTCCCTTTTGTGATTCTCTCTGATC
>JARQOD010007085.1:0-40357 GCA_033576555.1 Oophaga sylvatica | reverse complement strand
ATTAAGAAAAATTTTTTCCCGGGAAAATTTTATTAGCAAGAAGTAATGGTCTGCGAACTGAATGTCCATTCTGATGTGAAAGAATAAAAAAAATATATAAACTACATTACTGCTCACCTCTCAAGCCTTTCCTCTCCTCGCCATCACCTGTTGGGACTTCATGGCATTCTCCTTATCAACCTTGTGACTGCGAATCCTATGGCCTTTCACGCAAGACTCGGACTTCTAACTCTGATGAGACCCGGGATAGTTCTGCTCAAGCACATAAAGTCATGATGCTATGATATCATGTTACACATTCGGGGGTGACATTCCATGCTCATGTACTTGTAAGGGGGGCCAGGGCAGTAGTTTGGCTCTCAGTAAGTGCTTTGTCTTTACCCTGGCCTCCCGCCGCATAAATACATTGTCTCTGTTGTAGCGTACCTTCAAGGCCGCTCTCATGTCCGTCAGGGTCCTCTCCGATCTGCCAGGGCTTTTTCCACTGCATCTGTACGCAATGATAGGCAGAGTCGGATCCATTTTCAAACAAACAACTTTACTCAGTTCTTTACACAGTTCGTCCAGTACAGTCACGGGTACAGCACAAGTTCCATCACAAAGTATAGATTTCCTTTTCCTGGGCTGTCCCTCACTCCTTCAGGAATTTTGCGGGTAGTACCGTTGCCCTTCGATACGTAGTGCTCTGTCTGGCCAGCCTAACTCGCTTCAGGAGTCCCCTGTCCATTTCGCCCTGGACATCTGGAGACGATCCCACATAATTAGCTGTCACGATTTTTGATGCTGCCCTGAAATTACTCCACCTCCCGGGTGACTGTTAGTTCCTAGGCCCTGGTGAGCTGGGCTTTTCAGCTTTAATGTTGCAGGGGCCCAAATGACTTTAAAAACCAGGAAGGTTACTAAAATTTCTCCAGCTGGCCTTTCCTAACTAAGAATCCTATTTTGTTAACCTATTGGCCCCTCTAGTGGGCTAGTCTAAGTGCTACGCTTTCCCTATATCTAATAAAAATAAATAATAATCTTTATTTATATAGCGCCAACATATTCCACAGCTCTTTACAGTTTAACAGTTTCAAAACACAAGTCATAAGTAACAACGCTAACAATACAATAATTAAAGCAAAATAAGATGACCCTGCTCGTGAGAGCTTACAATCTACAATGAGGTGGGGGAGGTACAAAGTACAGGTGTGTATATACAATGGTGAATTTACAATGATGGTCCAGCCATCTTGAGGGGTGAGGGATGAATGGAGATAGTGAATGGGCTACACACACACACTTACACATAGAATGACTTTGATTAGTGAACATGAAAGGCCGCTCTGAACAAATGTGTTTTGAGGGAGCGCCTGAAACCATGCAAATTGTGGATAGTCCTAATTTCTTGGGGTAGAGCATTCCAGAGAATTGGCGCAGCATGGAAGAAGTCTTGGAGTCGGGAGTGGGAGGTACGGATTAGTGCAGAGTTTAGTCGAAAGTTGTTTGCAGAGCGCAGCAGTCGGTTAGGCTGATAGATAGAAATGAGGGAGGAGCTGTAGGGGGTGCTGCAGTGTGGAGAGCTTTGTGGGTGAGAACAAGTACTTTGAATTGGATCCTATAATGAATGGGCAGCCAATGTAAGGACTGACGAAGAGCGGATGCGTCCGAATACCCATTAGCCAGATGGATGACCCTGGCTGCTGCATTCAGTATTGACTGGAGAGGGGATAGTCGAGTAACGGGGAGGCCAATTAATAGAGTATTGTAGTAGTCCAGTCGGGAGTGGATCAATGCTACAGTGAGGGTTTTTGTTGTTTCCATGGTGAGAAAAGGGCAGATTCTAAGATGTTCTTTAGGTGTAGGCGGCAAGAGCGGGCAAGAGATTGTATATGGGAGGTGAAGGAGAGATTGGTGTCAAACATAACACCCAGACAGCGAGCCTGCTGCCGGGGTGTTATTATGGTGCCGCCCACGGAGAGGGAAATGTCAAATTTAGGGAAGTTTGTAGACGGCGGGAGCAGAAGAAATTCAGTTTTGGAGAGGTTGAGTTTCAAACAGAGAGCGGACATGATGTTGGAGACTGCGGACAGACAGTAGGTGGCGTTCTGTAGTACAGCAGGGGTAATGTCGGGGGATGAAGTGTATAGTTGTGTGTCATCAGCATACAGATGGTACTGAAAGCCAAATCTGCTGATGGTCTGTCCAATTGGTGCCGTGTAGAGAGAAGAGAAGGGGGCCAAGTACTGAGCCCTGGGGTACCCGACAGCGAGAGGAAGAGGAGATGACGTGGAGTTAGAGAACAAAACACTGAAGGAGTGGTCAGAAAGATAGGAAGAGAACCAGGAGAGATCAGTGTCCTTAATGCCTAGTGACTGGAGCCTAGACCGTAGGAGACTGTCGTCAACTGTGTCGAAAGCTGCAGAAAGGTCGAGAAGAATGAGCAGAGAGTGTTCGCCGTTACGTTTTGCAGTCAGAAGGTCATTGGTCACTTTGATGAGTGCAGTTTCAGTCAAATGTAGGGGGCGGAAGCCGGACTGTGAAGGGTCTAGGAGGGAGTGAGTGGAGAGGTAAAGTGTAAGGCGGGAGTAGACTTGGCGCTCCAAAAGTTTAGAGATGAAGGGGAGATTGGAGACTGGTCTGTAGTTGTTTGTGCAGGAAGGGTCGAGAGCGGGTTTCTTTAGTAATGGAGTAACGATGGAGTGTTTGAAGGAGGATGGGAAAATGCCTGAGGAGAGTGAGAGATTAAAGATTGAAGTTAGGTGAGTTGTGACAACTGGAGAGAGAGACTTGAGGAGATGTGAGGCAATGGGGTCGGTAGTGCATGTAGTCGGATGAGAGGAAGAGAGGAGTCTGGAGACTTCTTCTTCTGTGATGGGATCAAATGTGTAAAGTGAGCCAGGGGAAATGCAGGGAGGGATGGTTGAGAGCAGATTTCCTGACGGATAGTATCTATTTTTTCTAAAAAGTGGGAGGCCAGGTCATCAGAACAAATGTCTGTGATAGGGGCTTGTGCTTTTGGCCTGAGGAGGGAGTGAAAAGTGTCAAAAAGTTTCTTGGTGTTGTTGGCTAGTGAGGAGATCAGGATGGTGAAGTAGGTCTGTTTGGCGAGGTGAAGGGCAGCGTTATAAGTTTTTAACATAAGTTTAAAGTGGATGAAGTCTTCTGGTGTGCGGGTTTTTCTCCAAAGGCGTTCAGCACTCCTAGAGCATTGCTGGAGAAGTTGAGTTTGCAATTTGAGCCAGGGCTGTTTTACTGTGTGTTTGTAAGTTCTGAGGATGAGTGGCGCTACTTGGTCAAGGGTACTGCTAAGAGTGTCAATGTAGTAATGAACAGCCAGATCAGGACAAGAAAAAGAGGAGATTGGGGACAGTGATGAGTGTAAGGAGTCAGAAAGTGTCTGAGGGTTAATGGCTTGTAGATTTATGAATGTGTAGTAGGTAGGAGTGCGCTGGGGTGGTCGAAGATTTGTGAGAGTGAAGGAGAGAATGTTGTGGTCAGAGAGTGGAAGCGGTGAGTTATTTAGGTGGGAGATTGAACAGAGCCGGACAAAGACCAGGTCAAGGGTGTTACCGTCCTTGTGTGTCTTAGAGGTTGAAAGCTGTGAGAGGCCTAGAGAAGTGGTTAGTGATAGAAGCTGAGATGTGATGTGGAACTAGGGCTGTTAATGGGGATGTTGAAGTCTCCAAGGATAAGGGTTGGTAGTTCTGAGGACATGAAGTGCGGCAGCCAGGCTGAGGAGTGGTCAAGGAACTGGGTGGGCGAGCCTGGGGGCTGATATATGACCGCTACTCTGAGGGAGAGGGGACGGAAGAGCCTGATGGTGTGGACCTCAAAAGAAGGGAATGAGAGTGATGGAATTGGGGGGATGACCTGGAAAGTGCATTGTGGAGACAGGAGTATGCTGACTCCACCACCATGTCTGTTTGCGGGTCTCGGGGAATGGGAGAACTGTAAGCCACCATAGGAAATAGCAGCAGGGGAGACAGTGTCATAATCCTGAATCCAGGTTTCTGTGAGGGCCAACAGATGAAGAGAGTTGTTCAGAAAGTAGTTGTGCAGGAAGGGAAGCTTGTTGCAAACAGACCTTGGATTCCAGAGGGCACAATTAAAAGAAGGAGATGAGGGAGTGCAAGTAATATTAATAAGATTATTATGGTTTCGATATGAGGTAGGGTAGGGGTTGAGGTTGGGGGATGGTGGACCAGGGTTGGTGGAGATGTCCCCTGCAATCAGTAGGAGTAGGAAGATAAAGAGCAAGTAGTTGTTGGAATTGTAAGTAGTTTTTTCTGCAATGTGTTTGGGCAAGATGGGCTGAGGTTTTTCAGGAAGGTCAGGAGTGCATGGGAGCTGTACATGGGAGGAGGAAGTATAGGGGGCTGATGTGTATGAGTTGTTATGGAGGGGGGATGGGACGGTGAAAGTGGATGGCAAGGGAACACAGGAGGATAGAGATAAAACACATGGTTATTAGGGAAAGCAAAGTGTGGATTACCTGATTCCTTCTCTGATGAACTGCCATGGATAACTGCCGTTTACATGATGCTTAGCTTCTGTGATGCTTTGCTTATGGGATGACTGCGTGCACCCCTTAGAATGCTACTAAATATATAGCCCACACTACAGGAACAGGAGAGAGGGATTGTGGGAGCTGGTTTGGGATAATTTGGCAGCTGGGGCCAGCACACAAGGGGATGGTTAGATGATCAAAGGCACTAGACCTGGCTACATCTATATGCTATAGCACCTTCCATCTGATTAGATCTAGAGAGGCCCCAGTCACACGGATATAAAGCAGTAAGTATTAAATACAGTGCAACAAATGAATTATACCAAAGCTTTAGCAGGCACATTAAAATATGTAGCAAAATGGTAAAGCAGCAGATGACAGCACGAAGTTGTACCATTAGGATATATTGCAGCAGACAAGACAGCCAGCAGAGGTGGGGATTGTACCATTCATCTGCTTCCTAAGAATGAATGGAGTGCATACCATTAGGATATATTGCAGCAGACAAGACAGCCAGCAGAGGTGGGGATTGTACCATTCAGCTGCTTGCTAAGAATGAATGGAGTGCATACCATTAGGATATATTGCAGCAGACAAGACAGCCAGCAGAGGTGGGGATTGTACCATTCAGCTGCTTGCTATATCTGTACAGTACCAGAACATACATATATATATATATATATATATATATATATATATATATTATACATCATCGCAGCATTATGATGCAAGGCATTATGCAACATAACATATATATATTATATATTATATATATATATATATATATATATATATATATATATAGGTATGTATCAGACATTCAAGAACATAGAAGCAGGTGCATGGTATAAACTGTCCTCTGTAACCCCTTACATGCTGAAGTATCCCAGGTCTCATCACAGGTGGAATTCCTTCCAGAGCATGAAGAGGCCTGGAAATTCAGTACTTGTGGTGGTGATAAGAAAATGTAATGGATCTGAACAGGTTTTATTTTTAAACCTTTTTTGATAGCCCTTTGCAGTTCAGCAAAATGGTGGTCATTGGCAGAAGCGAATTACAAAAAAAAATGTGTAATATTTGAGTAGAATTTAATTACTCTTAAATAAATTTGCTTACCTTTACTCTTGGGTAAATCATTGACATCATAGTGGAATAACTATTTTCTCCGTTGCCATTTTTTTCTTCGTAGGCCGTAAGTGGATATTTTTCTCTTGACAGGTCAATGCTATTCCAGTTCATACTGAAGGGTAGATTATAATATTGAGAAATTGTTTCCTACTTTTCTTCAATTTTACAAACACCTAAAAAACAAGCTGTCTTATTATGATTTATTAGATGACATACTGGAATTAAAAAATTACTGAGCATTGTGTATGATAATGAGCAAAACTCATATTTCATTTGTTAATTGCCATGGTAAGATTTAGAATGTACCCACAAATTATATATATTCTGTACAGCATCCCTTAATTGAGCTTGTTATTTGTGATTAAAAGAATTGCAGTCATATGCAGCATGGGATCTAATGAGGTCATGGTTACATCCTAAGTGAGCACCATTCACATTTTAGCATAATTGGAAAACTTGGTTCTTGCTTTTAGCCCATAATCTTTTTAAGTGATATAATGGCAAAAATATATTTTGTAATTAAAACAATTTTATATCTATTTCCTGTTAACAGCTCAATATTTTGCTCCTAAAACTAAAAGAACATTACACTGGTAGAAACTGGAACAATGCACTAATAGAACTTTGAACCTTATTTTTTTTATATTTTAACAATACAATAATGTAAAATGTGTATAAATAGATTTTTATTTAAGAGCCATAGAATTGCTTTCCATTATCACGATTCCATTTTACTTTTACAATCCCTAGGGAAACTGCAACAATTTGCTGATGAGCATAAATCAGAAAAATGCTGGCATATTGTCTTAAACGATTAATCAGGAATTTAAGAAATCCCCTATGGTATCTAACAGATGAGAAAATAGAGTTACTTGGAAGGTATCCACTGCTTACATCATCTTGTCTGAAAAAAAAAAAACAATTGTATATGTACACTGTTGGCATAAATCTAAAGGTTCCTAAGATTAAATTGCCAAAGAGTCAGCACCATTAGGAGAACAAATTGTCTTTCTAGTCTCTAAAAGAGCTTACCCTCCTCCACCAAAATGCTGCTGTCAATGTTTTATGTCTCTTTTCCTCCATTACCAGTAAACCCTTGCCTGCAACCCCCATACAAATGTTTAACAAGTCTTTTTGCCACTAGCCACAATGGATATGCCATCTGTCAGCCCCTTAAGGTACTGCCACACTAAACAACATCGCTAACGGGATCGCTAAAAAACGTCACTATTTAGCGATCCCGTTAGCGATGTTGTTGTGTGCGGCATCTACCAGCGACGTGGTCCCTGCTGAGATCCTGCTGTGATCTCGCTCGTCGCTGGAATCGCTCCGGACCCTATTTTCTCGTCGGCGCCCCCGCTGGGTAAGTATATATCGCTGAGTGTGGCACCTTTTCTTAGCGATTTAGCGGTACTTTTGTACCGCTAAAGTCGTTAAGGAGATCGCTAACCGCGATAGCGTCGTTAACTATATCGCTAAATGTGGCCGCACTAAGCGATATAGAAACAATCCCGCTAGCGATCGCATTAGTATGCGTCGTTATCGTGATCGCTAGCGGGATTGTTTAGTGTGGCAGTACCTTTAGTCTTGATTGCTAATATCCTTTTTAACCCCTTAGTGACAGAGCCAATTTGCAGCTAAATGACCGGGCCAATTTTTACAATTCTGATCACTGTCACTTTATGAGGTTATAACTCTGGAATACTTTAACAGATGCTGCTGATTCTGAAATTGTTTTTTTGAGACATATTGTACTTCACGTTAGTGGTAAAAAATTTTTTTATATGACTTGTGTTTATTTATGAAAAAAACGGAAATATGGCAAAAATTTAAAAAATTTAGCAATTTTCACACTTTAAATTTTTATGCCTTTAAATCAGAGAGATATGTCACAAATTTCTTAATAAATAACATTTCCACATGTCTACTTTACATGAGCACAATTTTGGGAACAACATTTTTTTTGTTACGAAGTTATAAGGGTTAAAATTGACCAGCGATTTCTCATTTTTACACCATTTTTTTTTAGGGACCACATCACATTTGAAGTCACTTTATGGGGTCTATATGATAGAAAATACCCAAAAGTGACACCATTCTAAAAACTGCACCCCTCAAGGTGCTCAAAACCACATTCAAGAAGTTTATTAACCCTTTACGTGCTTCACAGGAACTGAAGCAATGTGGAAGGAAAAAATTAACATTTAACTTTTTTTGCAAAAAATTTACTTCAGAACCAATTTTTTTTATTTTCACAAGTGTTAAAAGAAAAATGAACCACAAAATTTGTTGTGCGATTTCTCCTGAATACGCCGATATGCCATATGTGGCGGTAAACCACTTATTGTGAGCACGACAGAGGTCGCAAGGGAAGGAGCGCCGTTTGACTCTTTCAACGCAGAATTGGCTTGACGCCATGTCACGTTTGGAGAGCCCCTGATGTGCCTATACAGTGGAAACCCCCAACAACTGACCCCATTTTGGAAACTAGACACCCTTAAGGAACTTTTCTAGATGTGTTGAGAGTACTGTGAACCTCCAAGTGTTTCACAGAAGTTTATAACGTAGAGCCACATCAAAAAACTGACCGGCACATCCAAACATAGATCCAATGTGAACAGGTGCTAAAACCTAGAGTCACTAACTCATACATATTCAAGAAAAAAAGGTAGCACACTGTAGCGCTATAGCTTGTGGACACAAAATATGAAAATATGAAAAATATGAAAAATGAATTGCATCACTGCCTTAGAAATATGAAAAATTGAGAAGTCTTAGCGCATAAAAAGGCCAATTTATGTGTACCTAGGAGCAACGTTAAGGCTCTTCTCATATCCCAGGTCCTAACTATGCCAATCCTCACTTAGAAAAGTCTGTCTGCATGGGAACATATGAATCCTCTCTTCAGACTAAAATCTGCATCTCTGTGGAGGGGTAATGAACCTGGTGTAATTAAAAAGCCTGTGACCAACAGGTGGAGCGCTCAGGCAGAAGGTAATGAATACACATCAAAAAACTGACCGGCACATCCAAACATAGATCTAATGTGATCAGGTGCTAAAGCCTAGAGTCACTAACTCATACATATTCAAGAAAAAAAGGTAGCACACTGTAGCGCTACAGCTTGCGGACACAAAATATGAAAATATGAAAAATATGAAAAATGAATTGCATCACTGCCTTAGAAATATGAAAAATTGAGAAGTCTTAGCGAATATAAAGACCAATTTATGAATACCTGGGAGCCACGTTAAGGCTATTCTCGTATCCCAGGTCCTAACTATGCCAATCCTCACATAGAAAAGTCTGTCTGCATGGGAACATATGAATCCTCTCTTCAGACTAAAATCTACATCTCTGTGGAGGGGTAATGAACCTGTTATAATTAAAAAGCCTGTGACCAACAGGTGCAGTGCTCAGGCAGAAGGTAAATGAATACACATCAAAAAACTGACTGGCACATCCAAACATAGATCCAATGTGAACAGGTGCTAAAACCTAGAGTCACTAACACAGTACAGACCAAAAGTTTGGACCCACCTTCTCATTCAAACATTTTTCTGTATTTTCATGGCTATAAAAAATGTAGAATCACACTGAAGGCATCAAAACTATGAATTAACACATGTGGAATTATACATTACACTTTTCAAAAAAGTGTGAAACAACTGGAAATATGTCTTATATTCTAGGTTCTTCAAAGTAGCCACCTTTTGCTTTGATTACTGCTTTGCATGCAGAAAAGGTGAACGGATGGACTCTACATGCCTGGTTCCCACCGTGAAGCATGGAGGAGGTGTTGTTATGGTGTGGGGGTGCTTTGCTGGTGACACTGTTGGGGATTTATTCAAAATTGAAGGCATAGTGAACCAGCATGGCTACCACAGCATCTTGCAGCAGCATGCTATTCCATCCAGTTTGCGTTCAGTTGGATCATCATTTATTTTTCAACAGGACAATGACCCCAAACACACCTCCAGGCTGTGTAAGGGCTATTTGACCAAGAAGGAGAGTATTGGGGTGCTATGCCAGATGACCTGGCCTCCACAGTCACCAGACCTGAACCCAATCGAGATGGTTTGGGGTGAGCAGGACCGCTCACCACTTCAATTTTGAATAAATCCCCAACAGTGTCACCAGAAAAGCACCCCCACACCATCACACCACCTCCTCCATGCTTCACGGTGGGAACCAGGCATGTAGAGTCCATCCGTTCACCTTTTCTGTGTGCAAAGCAGTAATTAAAGCAAAAGGTGGCTACTTTGAAGAACCTAGAATATAAGACATATTTTCAGTTGTTTCACTCTTTTTTGTAAAGTGTAATGTATAATTCCACATGTGTTAATTCATAGTTTTGATGCTTTCAGTGTGATTCTACAATTTTCATAGCCATGAAAATACAGAAAAATCTTTGAATGAGAAGGTGTGTCCAAACTTTTGGTCTGTACTGTACATATTCAAGAAAAAAAGGTAGCACACTGTAGCGCTATAGCTTGCGGACACAAAATATGAAAATATGAAAAATATGAAAAATGAATTGCATCACAGCCTTAGAAATATGAAAAATTGAGAAGTCTTAGCGCATAAAAAGGCCAATTTATGTGTACCTGGGAGCCACGTAAAGGCTCTTCTCGTATCCCAGGTCCTAACTATGCCAATCCTCACTTAGAAAAGTCTGACTGCATGGGAACATATGAATCCTCTCTTCAGACTAAAATCTACATCTCTGTGAAGGGGTAATGAACCTGGTGTAATTAAAAAGCCTGTGACCAACAGGTGGAGTGCTCAGGTAGAAGGTAAATGAATACACATCAAAAAACTGACCGGCACATCCAAACATAGATCCAATGTGAACAGGTGCTAAAACCTAGAGTCACTACCTCATACATATTCAAGAAAAAAGGTAGCACACTGTAGCGCTATAGCTTGCGGACACAAAATATGAAAATATGAAAAATATGAAAAATGAATTGCATCACTGCCTTAGAAATATGAAAAATTGAGAAGTCTTAGCACATAAAAAGGCCAATTTATGTGTACCTGGGAGCCACGTTAAGGCTCTTCTCGTATCCCAGGTCCTAACTATGCAATCCTCACTTAGAAAAGTCTGACTGCATGGGAACATATGAATCCTCTCTTCAGACTAAAATCTACATCTCTGTGGAGGGGTAATGAACCTGGTGTAATTAAAAAGCCTGTGACCAACAGGTGGAGTGCTCAGGCACTCGGTAGCCGAGACCCCAGAGAAAATCCGACTCTGGGGGCGCTATACACTTTCTCCACAGCACCATTAATTAAGGCGCTGTGGTTTAAGTACCCTTAACTACCGCCGTTAAAAGGCGTATCAGCGGTCGTTAAGGGGTTAAGACATTGTTTGTTTTTATTATTTTTAGCTTTATGTGTAGGTATAGAAATTTGAATCTTTATATTGCAAAAGCTAATAATAGTATTCCTATTTTAACTTGCATAATAAAGGTCATTTTACTTAAATGTTGTGTTTGTGTTATTTACAGTAAATCTTTCAGGTTGAATCACACATACAAATTTAAATTCACATTCGTCACTGTCTATTTCAAGTAAGGTCAGATGTTCTACATGAGCAACTTTCAGTAAGCTAAAAATACATTCTGTGAATATTTTAGGGGGTAAGTCCAGTCCAGAGCCTCTCATCTAGCCAAATCAGATCTCTCCCACTTTGCACTGACGAGGACCAACAGTCCGAAACACCGTGTCTGCAAATGGAGATTCTGATTTGGCTTTTATCCTAAGTCATATTACAAGACTCGTTAAAGGGTTGATTGTGACTTGTAGGATCGCTACTTCCAATAGGTGGCGCTATAGAGTACAAGTCCTCTTTGTTTGAAGAGGCAATTTGCATAGTGAATAGTTTAGTTAGTAGATAATTCATTTAAATAACAGTAACAGGGAAACTGGACTGTTCTAAGTAGCCTTGGGACCTTCCTTAGGGCTAGTAAAGCAATCTCATTAAAATACGTTTGCCTTGCTCCTAACTGACTCATCACTAAAAGCAAATCTGCATAGCCAGATTTAAATAAGTGATAACATAGTGTTTCAAAATTTATAGCTATGTATTTTATAAAAATAATAGCAATAATAATTATTATTGTTATTATTATTATTATTATTTTTAATAATAAAAGTGATTGTCTAATCCCTCGACTGATCAAGGGTTTACAACAAACAAAAAGCTGAAATAAAACACCATAAGGTTATGTGCACACGTTCGGGAATTGCCTCGGAAATTTCCGCGGCAATCCCGCACCTCCCTGCCTCGGGAAATACCCATTTTATAGGTATACGTATTCCCGCCAGATACTAGAGTTTTGCAAGCGTAATTAGCTTGCAGAATGCTAGCGTTTTCCAAGCGATCTGTAGCATCGCTTGGAAAACTGATTCACAGGTTGGTCACATGAGTCAAACAACGTGTTTGACAAGTGTGAGCAACTTTTTACTATTGATGCTGCTTATGTCGCATCAATAGTAAAAAGATCTAATGTTAAAAATAATTTAAAAAATAATAAATCGTGATATTCTCACCTTCCGGCGGCCCCCGCAGCTTTCCCGTTCCTCAGCGACGCTCCCGGCAAGTTCCGTTCCCAAGGATGCTTAGCGACAATGACCCCAGATGACGTAGCATCACGCGAGACCACTACGTCATCTGGGGTGATTATCGCAATGCATCACTGGGAACGGGATTGGCCGGGAGCATCGTTGAGAGGCGGGAAGGCTGCGGGGCCGCCGGAAGGTGAGAATGTCACTATTTTTTATTTTAAATATTGTTTTAATATGGATATGTTACCCAGGGCCTGGAGGAGAGTCTCCTCTCCTCCAGACCCTGGGTACCCTCTGCACATGAACCGTTCACTTTGCGCGTGGTGGGCATAGTAACATGCGGAAAGTAAGTGGTTCAATGTATTCCTATGGCGGCAGAATCGTCGCGATTCCGGAAAAAGAATGAACATGCTGTGTTTTTTTCCACGATGCGTGTTTTTCGTGGAAAAAAACTCAGCATGTGCACAAAAATTGCGGAATGCATTCTACTAATATTATGCTTAATGCATGCGTTTTTTTAACATTTTTTCAGTGGAAAACCGCTGCAAAAATGTTAAAAAAACACAAAAAATCCTCAAGGTGTGCACATAGCCTAAAATGTTAAAAACACAATAATTAAAACAAAAATAGCTTATTCCTTGTGACCATCATTTCCTCTTTCTTCCTGATGTGACCTCTTATTTGCAGAAAATAAGAAACAGGTAGACCACCAATATATGCATTTTCTGTTACAGTAGCTACGCTCAAATCTAAGTTAAACCCTAGACAACAGAAAAAGCACAGATATAGTACCTCCTCCCCAGGGCCGGACTGGGACAAAAAAGCATCCCTGCCACACAAACCCCTCCAGCCCACATACTATAACACTCCTCACACCCGTTCAGTGGATTTTGCTATACTTTCTCGTGCCCTTCAACACTCATCTTAAACCCGTTATTTATAGTGTCATGTGTGAATGCCGCCGCAGTGCGCATGATCTACCTCTTCTTTACAGCACCGGTTCTCAAGATCATGGGCTCCCAGCGGTCGGACCCCAGCGACTACATAGCTCTCGGGATAGGGGATTACTTTGGCATAATCCATTTAAAGGGGTTTTCCAATATATACACCATATTTTTCGGACTATAAGATGCACCTAGGTTTTAGAGGAGGAAATTAGGGGGAAAAAAACTGCAGCAAAAAATGTGGTCAATTCTGTACTTAATATCCCCTAACCTGATAAATATGGTCCCCTCATCCCCATCCTGATACACATTGCCCCTCAGCCCTATCCTGGTATGTATGGTCCCCTCATCCCTATTCTGGTATGCATGGCCCTCATCCCCATCATGGTATGCATGCCTCCTCATCCCCATCATGGTATGCATGCCTCCTCATCCTTGGCCTGGTATGCATGGCCTCCTCATCCCTATCCTGGCAGGAATAATTGCCCTCATCCGTGGCCTGGTATGCATGGCCTCCTCATACCTTACCTGGCAGGAATGATTGCCCTCATCCCTATTCTGGTATGCAGGGTCCCCATCTCGTCCAAGAATGAGTAGCCCCATCCCTATCCTGGCATGCTAGGCCCCATCCTTATCCTGGTATGCAGGGTCCCCATCTCTATCCTGGTATCCAGGGCTCCATCCATTACCTGTTATGATTGGCTCCCATCCCTTGTATGCATGGCCCATCCTTATCCTGATATGATTGGTCCCATCCCTTCCTTATCCTGGTGTGCATGGTCTCATCAGAAAAGATTTAAAAAAAAACATTACACTTACCTTCCTGGCAGGGGCGGACATACCGCCGGTTCACCTGGAGGTGGAGGGGGGCCCCTGCAGGACAGCTAATAATGAGGTCAATCTGGCCTGTTTATCTGGCCTTGAGGATTCGAGGGGGCCCCTGGCCAGAATGCCCTCATGTGCGGCAGGCATGGAGCGATCCCTGCAACTCCGCTGCCTGCAAGAGAAGCTGGCAGTGGAGCGGAGCTGCAGGGATCCGTCCTGCTTCCTGCCCATGCTTCCTGTCTCACACAGCAGTGGCTGAATGACATCATCATTCAGCACTGTGGCTGTGCGAGACAGGAAGGAAACTGCAATGCTGCGGCTGCAGGATACCGTGCACAGAGGTGAGGTGAGTGTGTTGTGTGTGTGTGTACGTATGCAGAGAGGTGAATGGTGCTGTGTGTGTCTGTGTGTGTAAGTGGAGGAGAGGGCATGTGTGTGTGTGGATGCAGAAAGGTGAATGGTCCTGTGTGTGTAGGTGGAGGAGAGGGCAATGATGGGGCAAAAGGCAGTGATTGGGTTGACGGAGAGGGCAATGAAGGGTTGATGGGGCAGAAGGCAATGATTGGGTCAACGGAGAGGGCAATGATGGGGTGATGGGGCAGAAGGCAATGATTGGGTTGACAGAGAAGGCAATGATAGGGGTGGTGGGGGCGAAAGCAATGATGGGTTGGTGGAAAGGGCAATAATGGGGGTGGTGAGGAGGAGGAAATGATGGAGGTGGTGGAATGGGAAATAATGGGGGTGGTGGGGAGGAGGAAATGATGGAGGCAGTGTAATGGGCAATGATGGTGTGGTGGGGAAAAAACAATGATGGTGGTGTAAAGGGCAATGATGGGGATGGTGGGGGAGGAGGGAAAGATGGAGGTGGTAGAATGGGTAATGATGGGGTGGTGAGGGAGAAAGAAATGATTGTGGCAGTGGAAAGGACAATGATGGGGGTGGTGGGGAGGAGGCTATGATGGATGTGGTGAAGAGGGCAATCATGCGGGTGGTGGAGAGGACAATAATGGGATGTGGGGGGGAGGATGACAATGAGAGGTGTGGGGGATTGGGATAGGAGGAAGGGAGATTTATAATGGATTTAGGAACAGGGGAGGTGGAGGAAGACATTATCGCTTATTATGTCTAACACAATCCCTTAGTATAAAGTGTGCTCACTTATTATGTATAGCACAGTCCCTTAGTATATAGCGTACTTGCTTAATACAACCCCTGGCAAAAATTATGGAATCACTGGCCTTGGAGGATGTTCATTCAGTTGTTTTATTTTGTTGAAAAAAAAACAGATCACAGACATGGCACAAAACTGAAGTCATTTCAAATGGCAACTTTCTGGCTTTAAGAAACACTAAAAGAAATCAAGAACAAATAATGTGGTAGTCAGTAATGGTTATTTTTTTTTAACTAAGCCTAGGGAAAAAATTATGGAATCATGAAAAACAAACAAAAAAAAACCACTCCAACACATCACTAGTATTTTGTTGCACCACCTCTGGCTTTTAAAACACCTTGCAGTCTCTGAAGCATGGACTTAATGAGTGTCAAACAGTACTCTTCATCAATCTGGGTCCAACTTTCTCTGATTGCTGTTGCCAGATCAGCTTTGCAGGTTGGAGCCTTGTCATGGACCATTTTCTTCACCTTCCACGAAAGATTTTCAATTGGATTGAGATCCGGACTATTTGCAGGCCATGACATTGACCTTATGTGTCTTTTTTCAAGGAATGTTTTCACAGTTTTTGCTCTATGGCAGGATGCATTATCATCTTGAAAAATGATTTCATCATCCCCAAACATCCTTTCAATTGATGGATAAGAAAAGTGTTCAAAATGTCAACATAACCTTGTGCATTTATTGAAGATGTAATGACAGCCATCTCCCCAGTGCCTTTACCTGACATGCAGCCCCATATCATTAATGACTGTGGAAATTTGCATGTTCTCTTCAGGAAGTCATCTTTATAAATCTCATTGGAAAGGCACCAAACAAAAGTTCCAGCATCAACACCTTTCCCAATGCAGATTCTCGATTCATCACTGAATATGACTTTCATCCAGTCATCCACAGTCCACGATTGCTTTTCCTTAGCCCATTGTAACCTTGTTTTTTCTGTTTAGGTGTTAATGATGGCTTATGTTTAGCTTTTTTGTATGTAAATCCCATTTCCTTTAGGCGGTTTCTTACAGTTCGGTCACAGACATTGACTCAAGTTTCCACCCATTCGTTCCTAATTTGTTTTGTTGTGCAATTCCTGTTTTGGAGACTTATTGCTTTAACCCCTTAACGACCAAGCCATTTTGTAGGTTAAAGACCAGGCCAATTTTTAAATTTCTGACCACTGTCTATTTATGAGGTTATAACTCTGGAACGCTTCAACGGATCTTGGCGATTCTGAGATTGTTTTCTCGAGACATATTGTACTTCATGATAGTGGTAAAATTTCTTCAATATAACTTGCGTTTATTTATGAAAAAAACGGAAATATGGCAAAAATTTTGAAAATTTTGCAATTTTCAAACTTTTAATTTTTATGCCATTAAATCAGAGAGATATGTCACAAAAATTAGTTAATAAATAACATTTCCCACATGTCTACTTTACATCAGCACAATTTTGGAACCAAAATTTTTTTTTGTTAGGAAGTTATGTGTTAAAAGTTGACCAGCAATTTCTCATTTTTCCAACAAAATTTACAAAATCATTTTTTTTAGGGGCCATCTCACATTTGAAGTGAATTTGAGGGGTCAATATGACAGAAAATACCCAAAAGTGACACCATTCTAAAAACTGCACCCCTCAACGTGTTCAAAGCCACATTCAAGAAGTTTATTAACCCTTTAGGTACTTCACAAGAATTGAAGCAATGTGGAAGGAAAAAATTAACATTTAACTTTTTTTCCCAAAATTTTTCTTTCGACACAATTTTTTAAAATTTTGTCAAGGGTATCAGTAGAAAATGAACCACAATATTTGTTGTACAATTTCTCCTGAGTACATCGATACCCCATGTGTGGGGGTAAACCACTATTTGGGCGCATGGCAGAGCTCGGAAGGGAAGCAGCGCCATTTGACTTTTTTGGCTGGAATTGAGATTGGACGCCATGTCGCATTTGGAGAGTCCCTGTGTGCCTAAACAGTGGAAACCCCCCACAAGTGACCCCATTTTGGAAACTAGACCCCCAAGTAACTTATCTAAATGTGTTGTGAGAGCTTTTAACCCCCAAGCGCTTCACAGAAGGTTATAACGTAGAGCCGTAAAATTAAAAAATCATGTTTTTTCCACAAAAATGATCTTTTCATCCCAATTTTTATTTTCCAAAGGGTAAAAGGACCACAAAAGTTATTGTGCAATTAGTCCTGAGTACGCTGATACCCCATATGTGGGGGTAAACCACTATTTGGGTGCATGGCAGAGCTCGGAAGGGAAGCAGCGCCATTTGACTTTTTTGGCTGGAATTGAGATTGGACGCCATGTCGCATTTGGAGAGTCCCTGTGTGCCTAAACAGTGGAAACCCCCACAAGTGACCCCATTTTGGAAACTAGACCCCCCAAGTAACTTATCTAAATGTGTAGTGAGAGCTTTGAACCCCCAAGGGCTTCACAGAAGGTTATAACGTAGAGCCGTAAAATTAAAAAATCATGTTTTTTCCACAAAAATGATCTTTTCATCCCAATTTTTATTTTCCAAAGGATAAAAGGACCCCAAAAGTTATTGTGCAATTAGTCCTGAGTACGCTGATACCCCATATGTGGGGGTAAACCACTATTTGGGTGCATGGCAGAGCTCGGAAGGGAAGCAGCGCCATTTGACTTTTTTGGCTGGAATTGAGATTGGACGCCATGTCGCATTTGGAGAGTCCCTGTGTGCCTAAACAGTGGAAACCCCCACAAGTGACCCCATTTTGGAAACTAGCCCCCCCAAGTAACTTATCTAAATGTGTAGTGAGAGCTTTGAACCCCCAAGGGCTTCACAGAAGGTTATAACGTAGAGCCGTAAAATTAAAAAATCATGTTTTTTCCACAAAAATGATCTTTTCATCCCAATTTTTATTTTCCAAAGGATAAAAGGACCCCAAAAGTTATTGTGCAATTAGTCCTGAGTACGCTGATACCCCATATGTGAGGGTAAACCACTATTTGGGTGATGGCAGAGCTCGGAAGGGAAGCAGCGCCATTTGACTTTTTTGGCTGGAATTGAGATTGGACGCCATGTCGCATTTGGAGAGTCCCTGTGTGCCTAAACAGTGGAAACCCCCCACAAGTGACCCCATTTTGGAAACTAGACCCCCCAAGTAACTTATCTAAATGTGTAGTGAGAGCATTGAACCCCCAAGGGCTTCACAGAAGGTTATAACGTAGAGCAGTAAAATTAAAAAATCATATCTTTTCCACAAAAATGATCTTTCCACCCCCAATTGTTATTTTCCAAAGGGTAACAGGACCCCAAAAGTTATTTTGCAATTTGTCCTGAGTATGCTGATACCCCATATGTGGGGGTAAACCACTATTTTGACGCATGGCAGAGCTGGAAAGGGAAGGAGCGCCTTTTTCAAATGCAGATTTTGATGGAATGGTCTGCGGGTGTCATGTCACGTTTGGAGAGCCCCTGATGTGCCTAAACAGTAGAAACCCCCACAAGTGACTCCATTTTGGAAACTAGACCCCCCAAGGAACTTATCTAGATGTGTGGTGAGCACTTTGAACCCCCAAGTGCTTCACAGAAGTTTATAACGTAGAGCCGTGAAAATAAAAATATCATATTTTTTTCCACAAAAATAATCTTTTTGCCCCCAAATTTTTATTTTTATAAGGGTAACAGGAGAAATAGGACCCCAAAAGCTATTGTGCAATTTGTCCTGAGTACACTGATATCCCATATGTGGGGGGGAACCACTATTTTGACGCATGGCAGAGCTCGGAAGGGAAGGAGCACCGTTTTTAAATGCAGACTTTGATGGAATGGTCTGCGGGTGTCATGTTGCGCTTGTAGAGCCCCTGATGTGCCTAAACAGTAGAAACCCCCCACAAATGACCCCATTTTGCAAACTAGACCCCCCAAGGAACTTATCTAGATGTGTGGTCAGCACTTTGAACCCCCAAGGGCTTCACAGAAGTTTATAATGTAGAGCCGTGAAAATAAAAAAATCATATTTTTTTCCACAAAAATTACCTTTTTGCCCCAAATTTTTATTTTACTAAGGGTAACAGGAGAAATAGGACCCCAAAAGCTATTGTGCATTTTGTCCTGAGTACGCTGATACCCCATATGTGGGGGGGAACCACTGTGATCGCCTTACTGCGATCTTTGGGAGGCACAATGAACAAATCCACAAAAGGTGAAGAATTGGTTTTCTTTTTTACGCCGTTCCTCGTGCGGTATTAGTGATTAGGCGACTTTATTCCTCGGATCGGTGCGATTACAGCGATACCAGATTTACACCCTTTTTTCATGTTTAGCTTCTGTCACACACTAAAAGATGCTTTTTCTTGGAATAATTTTTTGTAAGAAATTTTTGCATCGCCGTATTTTGAGAGCTATAATTTTTCCATATTTCGGCCGACAGAGTTATCTGTGGGCTTACTTTTTGCGGGATAAGCTGACGTTTTTATTGGTACCACATTCAGGCACATAACGTTTTTTGATCGTTTCCTATTCCGATTTTTGTGGAATCAGAATGAACAAAAACCAGCATTTCAGGAATTGTTTTTTTTTTTTTTTTTTTCCTCCGTTCCGTGTGTGGTAAAATTGATAAAGCAGCTTTATTCTTTGGGTCACTACGGTTATGGCGATTCCTCATTTATATATTTTTTTTTATGTTTTGGCGTTTTTTACACAATAAAAAATTTTATAGAAAAAATAATTATTTTTGCATCAGTTTATTCCGCGAGCTATAACTTTTTTATTTTTTCGCTGATGATGCTGTATAGTGGCTTGTTTTTTGCGGGACAAGATGACGTTTTCAGCGGTACCATGATTATTTATATCTGACTTTTTGATCGCGTGTTATTGCACTTTTTCCAAGCGGTATAATGATACCGCTTGGAAAAAGTATAATTTACTACTTTTTTGTTTTTTTTTACGGCTTTCACTGAAGGGGTTAACTAGGGTTACGCTTTTATAGATGGGATTTTTACGGACGTGGCGATACCTAACATGTGTATGTTTTTTGTTTTTTATTTTTTTTATTACATAAAAATGTGTATTTTTTAGGGGATTTTTTTAAAATTATTTTTTAATATTTTTTTTACAATTTTTTTAAAAAAATGATTTTTTTAACTTGTCCCTTTATGGGACTTTCACTTTTTTTACTTTTTATTGCAGTTACAATGCATTGCAATGCTCTGGCATTGCAATGCATTTCAACTATAGTGGAAGCTGCTGTGACAATGATCACAGCAGCTTCCCGTAGCTAAATGACCCGGAGGTTGTCATGACAACCCCGGGTCATCAAGGCAGAGATCGGGCCCTGCAAATACATTGCAGGGTGCCGATCTGAGGCAGAGGGAGCTCCCGACCCTCTGCCTCCCCCCCTGAGCTCTGCGATCGCGCTCGATCGCAGCAGTCAGGGGGTTAACAGCCAGGGGCGGTGGGGGCTCCGCTCCTGGCTGTCAGTGCAGGAAGCCTGGCCACTGCAGCGCCGGCTCCTGCACTGATCGCGCTGGAGAAGCTGAAATTTCAGCTTCTCCTGCACGATCGCTGCTGTGTTTGGTCAGTCAGATTGACTGACCAAGCACAGCGCTGTAGGTGCGGGGACCGACGGCAAAGGTCCCCGCACCGCTTGCCGTGCCTG
Organism: Oophaga sylvatica; assembly: GCA_033576555.1. Lineage (NCBI taxonomy): Eukaryota > Metazoa > Chordata > Amphibia > Anura > Dendrobatidae > Oophaga > Oophaga sylvatica. Next base: position 19,605 of record JARQOD010007085.1, on the reverse strand, counting down.
TCAGCTGTCTGTGACAGCTGTCGGCACTGATCTACCACTGCATGTTTACACGCAGTGGTAGATCAAAGCCATGACGTGCAGAGTCCGTCCTGGTGCCGGAACTGACACCTTGCCATGACGGACTCTGCACGTCAGTGGACATTAAGGGGTTAAGTTTCCGGTCTTGACGCTTTGATGTCTTCCTTGGTCTACCAGTATGTTTGCCTTTAACAACCTTCCCATGTTGTTTGTATTTGGTCCAGATTTTAGACACAGCTGACTGTGAAAAACCAACATCTTTTGCAACATTGCGTGATGATTTACCCTCTTTCAAGAGTTTGATAATCCTCTCCTTTGTTTCAATTGACATCTCTCGTGTTGGAGCAATGATTCATGTCAGTCCACTTGTTGCAACAGCTCTCCAAGGCATGATCACTCCTTTTTAGATGCTGACTAGCGAGCAGATCTAATTTGATGCAGGTGTTAGTTTTGGGAATGAAAATGTACAGGGTGATTCCATAATTTTTTCCCTCAGAATTGAGTGTTTCCATAATTTTTCCCTATGCTTGATTAAAAAAAATAACCATTACTGACTACCACATTATTTGTTCTTGATTTCTTTTTAGTGTTTCTTAAAGCCAGAAAATTGTCATTTGAAATTACTTCAGTTTTGTGCCATGTCTGTGATCTGTTTTTTTTCAACAAAATAAAACAACTGAATGAGCATCCTCCAAGGCTAGTGATTCCATAATTTTTGCCAGGGGTTGTATGTATAGCGCGATCCCTCAGTAAATAGTGTAGTCATTTTTTATGTATAGCACAGTCCCTTAGTATATAGTGTACTCACTTATTATGTATAACACCATCCTTAGTCCCTTATTACATACCATACGCTCTAGTTATATATGATGCCGTCCCTTATTATATAGCTTCATCTGCTGTTATGCATAGAGCTGTCTCTTACATAGTGTATTCTTGTTATTTTTGTTATTCACAGTGCCCTTTTTTATTACATAGTCCCCTTTCTTGTTAGATATAAAATGACTGCTGATGGAGGAGCCGGTGACCAGACTACCAGTCCATCAGCTCCTCCTTTAGAAAACAAGCTTTCCCATGCTCCATCAGCCATCATTGCATTATACAGCTAAGAAGACATGACGGTGTGTAATATAAAACAAGGCTCTATATAATCCAATATGTAGGTGACGGTGCTGTACATAACAAGAGAGGGCACTGTATAATAAGGGATGGTAATATAAATAATAAAGGAGATTATGTATATATATATATATATATATATATATATATATATATGTATGTGTGTGTGGCTATATATATATATATATATATATATATATATACCGTATATATATATATATATATATATATATATATATATATTATATATGCTTTGTCACTTTAAAAGGAGGGAGGCCCAGAGATTTCCTGCACAGGAACCCCAAGCTGTCAGTGCCCCCTGCTTCCTGGCGCTCTTGCTCAGACGCCAGCAGCTGCTTTAAGCTTGTAGGCAGCGCATGGCAGGGACATCATGCGCTGCTTGCAAGCCAAAGGGCAGCTGCCGGATTACTTAGTGCTCTCTGCACTCCGGGACTGTTCATTGCAGACAGCAGCAAATATTCATTGCTCTTCAGTAGTGCGCACAGTCTCAGCCGGAGCCTTCCTGCTGCTGCTGGTGGTCACGTGTGCCGATACTTGAGAAATGAATATTCTGAATATTCATTTCTCTTAAGTATCGGCACACGTGAACCTCCGGCAGCAGCAGGAAGGATCCTGCTGACACTGCGCGCTACTGAAGAACAATGAAATTTACAATGACAGACTTGTACAGAGGAGAGAGGACCCTGTCCTTGTGGACTTACATTCTATGGGATAATAGGGAAGAGACAGAAGGTCGGGGGTGCAGCAGCTCGGGTGGTGGTGAGGCGGCAGAATGGTTATTGCAGGCTGTAGGCTTCCTGAAGAGATGGGTTTTCAGGATAAGGAAAGGATAGGACAAATCATATCAGGATAAGGATGGTGCCATGCATACCAGGATGGGGGTGGGGGGCCAATCATACAAGGACCGGTTGGGAGCCAATCATACCAGGATGCTAAATAGAAATTTATATTCATTGCCTTCCAAGCCCATGGGGGTGGAATGCAGTGAAAATTCATTTCTCTTTAGCAGCGGGCACAGTAGTTAGCTGCAGCTGCAGGCTCCTGTCTCTATGACCCGCTGCTCTGCTGATGCTGCTCCCCCACCTCCCACCACAGCCAGAGCCGGTACATCTGGACTATAAGACATACCCCTCATTTTCGGAGGAAAAAAGTGCATCTTATAGTCCGAAAAATACAGTATTTTTAATTTTCCCATAATATTCCGGAAAATAATAAACCAATATTAGCCCTCCCCAAAGACCAATATCGCCTCTCCAACAACAGGACCGGAGTGGTACTGTGCAGTGTATATATACAGGACAGGAAAAGTGGTACTGTGCAGTGTATATATACAGGACAAGAGGAGTGTTACTGTGCAGTGTATACAGTATAAATATATAGGACAGGGGCAGTGGTACTATGCAGTGTGTATATATACGGGACAGGAGCAGTGGTACTATGCAGTGTATATATACAGGACAGGAGGAGTTTCACTGTGCAGTGCATATATACAGGACAGTAGCAGTGGTACTGCGCAGTGTATATATACAGGACAGGAGGAGTGGTATTGTGCAGTATATATATAATATATATACAGGAAAAGTGGTACTGTGCAGTGTATATATACAGGAAAAGTGGTACTGAGCAGCAGGTCTGCCACTAGGAATTTCGGGGCCCCATACTGACAAAATTTTCGGGCCCCCTTGAGACTTCGCCCAGGCTCCACCCCAGCTCCGCCTCCACCCTTCAAACTTTCCACAGTCCCACTGCTCACTCTTGGAAAAACTCAACTTCTCCACCACGTCCTCATCAATCAGATATTAACAGTTCCCATCAAACATCAGATCACATACATAGCCAGCAGCTTTTGTTCTGACAAAAATAATTTTTAAGCCATCACCACGACACGGTAGACTCTTTTGGCCGGACCCTACTCTAACCTATTAAATTTATTTTTATGTATTTTTCTTTCATGGAATGAGTCATATATATATTTTTTAAATGACCATTAATACAACATGCAAGAGACAAATACCGTCACACCACGACCAGACCACATATTACCACCGCATAGTGAGCAAATAATACCACATACAAGGAACAAATACCACAACACCATGACCAGACCACATATTACCACCACATAGTGACTGAATACTACAATACTGATCATTAATAAAAGAAAAACAAAACACAGTACTAAGTGACATTATACACAGGGACTCTGTATTTACTGTCAGTGTACAGGTAATACAGTGATCAGTTCACCAGTGACATTATACACAAAAGCTCTGTACATAGTATACAGTGACAGTGTACAGAGAATATAGTGATCACTGGTGACATTATACACATGAGCTCTGTACAGAGTATACAGTGTATAGTGTCAGTGTACAGGTAACACACTGACTCACCAGTGACATCTCTAGCTGAAGTCCTTCATCTTTGCTTTTCTTTTTCATACATTCAAAAAAATGTCCACAGCAACCAAAGTAAGTAATGGCACTTCAAATCATACTAATTAACTCAATTCCTTATTTATGATAGAAAAGGAACAACTGAAGAGATCCATAAAAAATTATATTTATTTAAATCAAACATAAAACAGAGAAAACAATAAAATAAAAAGCAGAATGCCTCATATACAAGACAGGACATCTCTAGAAAAATCCCTCAATATGATTTTGATTATTAGGCAGGAGTCACACACAACTACAAAAAATCGGACTGTTTTAGTCGGTCGATTATTGGAGCAAAATGTAAACATCACACATCCGCCTGGCATCCGATTTTCCTTCAAAGATGCGATTTAGTCGCATGTGGCCATACCTTGTAACATCCGATTTCCATCCAACCACCGTTTTTTTGTTGCAGCTCACCAAAAAGGACCAATAACGGTTTTGAGGCCTGATACTCATTTAAATCATCAGGCAGAGCTATATTTAAGTGCTCTGCTACAGGTGTGACCCTCCCACCTTTGCACTGGTGTCATTTTGTTCCTTGTGCTTAGTGCTTTCTAGCTGCTTTATCCAAACATGAGCGACACACTCAGATTTTCTCCCACTGAGCGTGTGCTGTTCCATTGGGTTATATCCCGACGTTTTGGGGAGCCATATCCTGTGATAGCAGATCACAGAAGGTGCAAAAGAATGTGGGTACATCCACTTTTGACAAGAAGGATAACTAAAGGCCATTTTCACCGCCTATATTTGTCACTGCGTAGAAATGGAGATAAGTTTTTCCAATATTGTCGAATGAGCATAGCTACCTTTGAAACGTTGCTTGACATTGTGCGCCCTGGGATCACATTTCAGGACACCAGGATGAGAAAAGCAATTTCTGCAGAGGAACGCCTTCTCCTAACAATAAGGTATGTGTGTCAACGATATGTTGATGATGTTTGCCTCGACATAGTCACTTTGCAAGTGTTGTAGCACACTTATTGTACACTTATAATGTGAGTAATGTATTTCTCAATCTTACCTATCTAAATTATTGGCTTTGGTCTATTACACAGAAGGCATGGCTTGTAATATCATTTACTGCATGTGTGCTCTAAGAAACTAAAGCATTGTAAGTGTTGTGCATGATGTGTTTGTTGTTTTTGTTGCTGATGTCTCCATGTTCTATGTTCTTTGTGTGTTACAGATTCCTTTCTACTGGCATGTCCTACGCTGCTCTGCACTTAGAGTTCTTAATAGGGCGCTCAACAATTTCAGGCATTGTGCGCTCAACTTGTGTGGAAATTTGGACCAGACTACATCAAGAAGTCATGCCTGAGCCAAAAATGAGGCACTGGTTGAGGATAGCACAGGGTTTTGGCGAAAATTGCCAGTTTCCACACTGTATAGGAGCCCTGGACGGCAAGCACATACGTGTTCGTAAACTTCCTAACTCAGGCTCCCAATTCTTCAATTATAAACAATATTTTTCCGTAGTTTTGTTGGCCTTGGTCGACACTAACTACAGGTTTATAATTGTAGACATTGGGGCCTATGGAAGGACTGGAGACTCAAGAGTCTTCAATACTTCCATAATGGGTAGGCGGATACGCAATAACCAACTGGACCTACCACCAGCAAGTCAACTTACAGACTCTATTCCAGAACGTGTGCCTTATGTTATTGTTGCGGATGAGGCATTTCAATTAACCCGTAATGTTATGAGGCCATATCCCCGTCGCTATCTCACCCATCGGCGTCGAATATTTAATTGTCGCCTGTCACGTGCTCAGCGGCTGGTGGAGTGCACATTTGGAATTCTTAGTGCTAAATGGCGGGTACTTCAATCTGCAATTAAACTCAATGAAGATAATGTTAATGTGGTCCTCAAAGCATGTGTGGTCCTACATAATTTTTGTAGAATCCATGAATGCTCCTCACAAGATGTGGGTGACTTAGCCTCTGTGAATGTGTCTATGGCTATGTCACCACCCATCCATCCCCGTCGTCCACCTTCAGGCCTAAAAGTACGTGATGTGTTCACTCAATATTTTGTGTCCCCTGAGGGTGCTACTGCCTGGCAAGAGGAGGCATTATTACACATGTAGTGTAAGGTTCTATGTATATATTCCTGAAACTCAGTTTGTTCGTCAGCCATTTTACTTTCTGTCTTGCTGCAGCTATCTTGCCCTCAGTCAAAATGGAGTTTCCAGCTTGCATGTTCCCGCCCTGATTCTCTCCTTTGCTTCTTAAGCAGCCACAGCTGAGCAATCAGTGCTTCAGAATCTAGCCTGCAGTGAACCTGTGACTTGACTCCTGTAAGCCTTGGACCTTGTACTCCAGCTATTCCTACTGAGGAACTCTGAAGCACTTGTGGACTCTGAACCCTGCTCTTTGAAAGACCCACGTTTGCATGGACTTACGGTAACAGAGAAGAAGATCCTGAATCTGTATTGGAGAGTGATTGCTGAGCTTGGATTACTCTGGCCTGCTGTGTCTCCTGTTTCTGTGTCTGCAAACTGTGTGACTATTTCTGCCAACTTGTATGAAGTAATACAGGACTTTTCTATATCAAACCTGTGACTCCTGTGTTTTCATCGCACCCAAGCACAAGACGCTATATGAACTGTACTACATACATTACAAGATTCTGAAGCCAAAACGTTAGTGTCTGCTGGGTCTGGAAGGCTGTGTCTGCTGTACTGTGGATATCAGACGTCCGGTTGTACTTTCTGTGATGACAGTGGTTGTGACTTCTCACAACCATTCCAGGTGAGCAATTCCCTTAAGTTTTTTCTTTTTGCAGTGTTACCACAGGTAAACACTATTGTTTTTTTTTTTTTTTCCTTTCTTTTCTCTTTTTTTGTCTGCTGTAACTCTGGATATCAGATGTCTGGTTGAAACTTTCTGTGATGATAGTGGTTGTGACTTCTCACAACCATTCCAGGTGAGCAGTTCCCTTAATTTTTTTTTTCTCTCTGCAGTGTTGCCACAGGTGAACACTATTGTTTTTTTTTTTCTCTCCTCTTCTTCCAGTAATCCTGTCTTAAAAGATCTGGAAAATGGAGGCCCGCATAAAGGAACTTTGCGGAGTGACTGATAATATCCTTGCAGATTTGCAGAATATAAAGACCCGTTTTACAAATCTACAGGACCTCAATAATCACAATTTGCAAGTGGTTGGACAGACTACCCAGGATTTGCGAGCCAGGATTGAGGTTCTAGAGGGGCGAGTCCAGGCTCCTGCCGTAGCCCCGAGTGCTGGGATTCCCAAGTTGCCCCCTTTTCGTTTTGGCGGTGAACGTGAGAAATTCAGGGGATTTATTAATCAATGCAATCTTTTTTTTTCTGCACATGCTTCACAATTTCCCACTGAACGATCTAAGGTGCTTACTATAATTATGTTGCTTACCAACAAGGCTTTAATGTGGGCAAACCCTCTGATTGAGACTGAGGATGATTGTTTGAATCACCTTGATGATTTTATTTCAGCCATGGGGCAGGTGTTTGATGACCCCAATCGAGGTGCAACAGCTGAAGCAGCCATGTTAGCTTTGCGCCAAGGTAAGCACTCGGTAGCTGAATATGCCTTGGATTTCAGGAGATGGGCCCTTGATACCACCTGGGACAGTTCCGCCAAAAAATCTATTTTTCGAAAGGGGTTATCTCCACTGATTAAGGATGAACTTGCTCGTGCCGACCCTCCCACTGCGTTAGGTGACTTTATTAACTACTGCATCCGTATTGATACTCGTCTGACTGAACGCAGGCAAGAGAGATGGTTCGAAAGCAATCGTACTAACCTTTTCCTACCTTCCTCTCCAGCTAAGGAACCTTTGAGTAGGATTACACGGGAACCTGAACCTGAACCCATGCAGGTAGACTCTTTACAACGACGGGTTAGTGATGCACGCAAGGAACATCGTTTTAAGGAAAATCTATGTTTCTATTGTGGTAAGTCAGGGCACTTCATTATAAACTGCCCCAGCCGTTCTCGTAAGACTACTGCAGCACTCATTCATTGTGAGTGTTGCGAGAGGGGATCTGTCAGGTCCAAGCCTCAGGCTCCAGAGAGATCTGCAGCAACAGATCTTGATTTCTCGGACTTAAACTCCGTTACCTCTGAGGACGTTGACTGTGTAAACGCTGCCATTTTTCAAGTTTCCTCAGCGGTGTCCCAGCTGAGTTGTAAGAAAAACAATTCTCATTGCTTTCTTTCCATCAAACTCTGGGTTGACTCAGCTTGGGTGTCTAGCTCTGCTATGATCGACTCAGGGGCAAGTGGAAATTTTATGGATGTCTCCTTTGCTCTGAAACAGGGAATACGTTCAGTGAAGAAGGCTACTCCAGTACAGATGGAAACTGTGGATGGCTCCCTGCTGACCTCTGGACCAGTGGATCAGGAAACAGAGCCTTTGAGGGTTCTTATGGGTAAAGATCATCAAGAGAAACTGTCCTTTATGCTTATCTCTTCTCCCCACTTTCCCATTATTCTAGGGCTACCATGGCTGCAGGCTCAGAATCCTACCATTAACTGGGAGACTAAGGAATTACACTTTCAGAGAAACAGATGAGTCCAAAAGTTTCAGCTTGCTCTGTTCCTAAAGGAATCATGTCAGTCCCTGAACTACCAGCTGTATACCAGGACTATGTGGATTTATGTGACAAGAAGAACGCTGACCAGCTTCCTCCTCACCGTCCATATGATTGTCCAATTGAATTATTGCCTGGAGCAGAGATACCTTTTGGTAAGATCTACCCCTGGCGGGGCCCGAGCTAAAGGCTTTAAAGGATTACATAGATGAAAATCTAGCCAAGGGCTTCATACGCCCCTCTTCATCTCCTGCAGGTGCACCCATCTTCTTTGTAAAGAAGAAAGATGGATCTCTGAGACCATGCGTAGACTATAGGGAACTCAATAAGGTTACTATTAGAAACCGTTATCCATTGCCTTTAATCCCTGAGTTATTGGAGAGAGTGCGACATGCCAAAATTTTTTCTAAACTAGATCTTCGTGGGGCCTATAACTTAGTCCGTATTAGACCTGGGGATGAATGGAAGACTGCATTCAGGTCACGCTATGGACACTTTGAATATCTAGTTATGCCTTTTGGTCTGAGTACCGCCCCAGCCACTTTCCAACACTTGGTGAATGACATCTTCAGGGATCTCCTAGATACATTCGTGGTAATTTATTTGGATGATATTCTAATTTTTTCTAACTCCACAGAGGAACATCATGGACATGTGAGAATGGTCTTGGAACGTCTAAGACAAAATCATCTTTACATCAAACTTGAAAAGTGTGAATTCCATAGGACCGAAATTCAATTTCTGGGGTATGTACTGTCTACACAAGGAATTAGTATGGATGGAAGCAAAACCCAAGCCATCAAGGATTGGCCAAGTCCTAGAAATGTGAAGGAGGTACAGCGCTTCATCGGGTTTGCCAACTTCTATAGACGTTTCATTAGAAATTTCTCTGAGGTAGTGTCACCTATCACTCAACTTACCCGGAAAGAGTCTAGGTTTTCCTGGACTCCCCAAGCCCAGGAAGCATTTTCCCGTCTAAAAGATAAATTTACCACTGCACCTATCCTAGTACATCCCAACCCGAGCTTGCCTTCATAATAGAGGTGGATGCTTCAGACTGTGCCGTTGGAGCTATACTCTCTCAGAGAACAGGTGAGAAGAATGTCTTGCATCCCTGTGCCTTCTTTTCCCAGCAGTTGTCTTCGGCTGAGAGGAACTACGATGTGGGCAATAGAGAGTTGTTGGCCATTATTGCCGCCTTCAAAGAATGGAGACACCTTCTTCAGGGAGCTGCACAGCAAATAGTCGTCCTGACAGACCATCGTAACCTTGAGTTTATCAGGTCGGCTAAGTGCCTGACTCCTCGCCAGGCTCGCTGGAATCTTTTCTTAAACCAATTTAATTTTATCATCTCTTATAGACCAGGATCGCGCAATGGAAAGGCTGATGCACTCTCTAGGATTTACTCAGCAGAGACACGTCCAATTACTCCTCCTAAGACTATTCTTCCTGACTCTAGATTCCTAGGAGTAATTCATAATCAAGACCTACTTAAGGACATCAAGGAAGCATACCATGCGGATTCCTTTTTGGCACAACCCCAAGGGACGTAAGTCTTGTCTTTAAGAATGGTGTGTGGATTCAGGGACAACGTCTGTATATTCCTGAAACAGTCAGATTAAGAGTATTGCAACTCATTCACGATTCCAAGATAGCTGGGCATAGAGGAATTCTAAAGACACAGGAATTTCTTTCTCGTTTCTTTTGGTGGCCCACTTGCAGGAAGGATGTTTTGAATTATGTCACTTCATGTGAGGTCTGTGCAAGATGCAAAACACCTCGCTCCTCACCAACTGGTCTGTTACAGCCTCTTCCCACCCGTCCCGCCCGTGGGGATCCATTTCTATGGACTTCATTGTGGAGTTACCAACCTCTCAGGGGAAGAACACCATTCTAGTGGTGGTTGACCGTCTAACAAAGGCAGCTCATTTTATCCCTTGTGTCGGCTTACCCACTGCAAAACAGACATCAGATTTGATGATTAAAGATGTGTTTCGCTTACATGGAGTACCAGATGAGGTTATTTCGGATCGAGGGGTGCAATTCACTTCTAGGTTTTGGCAAAATTTCTGTGCAGCATTGGACATTAAAGTAAACCTTTCTTCTGCTTTTCATCCCCAGACTAATGGACAGACCGAACGAACCAATCAAACCCTGGAGCAGTATCTCCGCTGCTTTATCTGCCACCTACAGGATGATTGGGTGGATCTACTTCCATTAGCTGAGTTCTCGTATAACAACTCTCAGAGTGCCTCCACTAAACAGTCTCCTTTTTACTCTAATCTAGGTTATCATCCTAACATTCTACCACGATTTCCCATAGAAACGCCTTTACCAGCAGTGGCTGAAAGAATCAAGTCTTTACAGAAGAATATGGATCTTCTAAAGGAAAATCTGGAATCGGCTCAAGAAAGGTACAAGAAAGCAGCAGATAAATTTCGTAAACCTGCACCAGCTTTCAAGGTAGGAGACTTGGTCTGGCTGTCAACCAGAAATCTTAAGTTAAGGATTCCATCGTCTAAGTTGGGACATAAGTAATTGGACCCTATAAAATCAGTAAAATTATAAGTGCCGTTGCTTGTCGTCTTCAACTGCCCAGAACTATGAGAATCCACCCTGTCTTTCATGTATCCCTACTAAAGGCTGCGACACCCAATACGTTTCCTGGACGTTCCTCTCCTTGCCCTGACCCAGTGCTAGTCGATGGTCAGGAAGAATTTGTGGTGGAAAGGATTTTAGATTCCAGGTTGTATAGAAATCAGTTACAATATCTGATTAAATGGCAGGGCTGCCCAGTGGAGGACAACTCGTGGGAACCGGTCAATAACGTTAATGCTCCTCGCTTGCTCCGTCAGTTTCATCAGAGGTACCCACACAAGCCTGGTCTGAGGTCATCCGGAGGTTGTCCTTAAGGGGGGAGTAATGTAAGGTTCTATGTATATATTCCTGAAACTCAGTTTGTTCGTCAGCCATTTTACTTTCTGTCTTGCTGCAGCTATCTTGCCCTCAGTCAAAATGGAGTTTCCAGCTTGCATGTTCCCGCCCTGATTCTCTCCTTTGCTTCTTAAGCAGCCACAGCTGAGCAATCAGTGCTTCAGAATCTAGCCTGCAGTGAACCTGTGACTTGACTCCTGTAAGCCTTGGACCTTGTACTCCAGCTATTCCTACTGAGGAACTCTGAAGCACTTGTGGACTCTGAACCCTGCTCTTTGAAAGACCCACGTTTGCATGGACTTACGGTAACAGAGAAGAAGATCCTGAATCTGTATTGGAGAGTGATTGCTGAGCTTGGATTACTCTGGCCTGCTGTGTCTCCTGTTTCTGTGTCTGCAAACTGTGTGACTATTTCTGCCAACTTGTATGAAGTAATACAGGACTTTTCTATATCAAACCTGTGACTCCTGTGTTTTCATCGCACCCAAGCACAAGACGCTATATGAACTGTACTACATACATTACAAGATTCTGAAGCCAAAACGTTAGTGTCTGCTGGGTCTGGAAGGCTGTGTCTGCTGTACTGTGGATATCAGACGTCCGGTTGTACTTTCTGTGATGACAGTGGTTGTGACTTCTCACAACCATTCCAGGTGAGCAATTCCCTTAAGTTTTTTCTTTTTGCAGTGTTACCACAGGTAAACACTATTGTTTTTTTTTTTTTTTCCTTTCTTTTCTCTTTTTTGTCTGCTGTAACTCTGGATATCAGATGTCTGGTTGAAACTTTCTGTGATGATAGTGGTTGTGACTTCTCACAACCATTCCAGGTGAGCAGTTCCCTTAATTTTTTTTTCTCTCTGCAGTGTTGCCACAGGTGAACACTATTGTTTTTTTTTTCTCTCCTCTTCTTCCAGTAATCCTGTCTTAAAAGATCTGGAAAATGGAGGCCCGCATAAAGGAACTTTGCGGAGTGACTGATAATATCCTTGCAGATTTGCAGAATATAAAGACCCGTTTTACAAATCTACAGGACCTCAATAATCACAATTTGCAAGTGGTTGGACAGACTACCCAGGATTTGCGAGCCAGGATTGAGGTTCTAGAGGGGCGAGTCCAGGCTCCTGCCGTAGCCCCGAGTGCTGGGATTCCCAAGTTGCCCCCTTTTCGTTTTGGCGGTGAACGTGAGAAATTCAGGGGATTTATTAATCAATGCAATCTTTTTTTTTCTGCACATGCTTCACAATTTCCCACTGAACGATCTAAGGTGCTTACTATAATTATGTTGCTTACCAACAAGGCTTTAATGTGGGCAAACCCTCTGATTGAGACTGAGGATGATTGTTTGAATCACCTTGATGATTTTATTTCAGCCATGGGGCAGGTGTTTGATGACCCCAATCGAGGTGCAACAGCTGAAGCAGCCATGTTAGCTTTGCGCCAAGGTAAGCACTCGGTAGCTGAATATGCCTTGGATTTCAGGAGATGGGCCCTTGATACCACCTGGGACAGTTCCGCCAAAAAAATCTATTTTTCGAAAGGGGTTATCTCCACTGATTAAGGATGAACTTGCTCGTGCCGACCCTCCCACTGCGTTAGGTGACTTTATTAACTACTGCATCCGTATTGATACTCGTCTGACTGAACGCAGGCAAGAGAGATGGTTCGAAAGCAATCGTACTAACCTTTACCTACCTTCCTCTCCAGCTAAGGAACCTTTGAGTAGGATTACACGGGAACCTGAACCTGAACCCATGCAGGTAGACTCTTTACAACGACGGGTTAGTGATGCACGCAAGGAACATCGTTTTAAGGAAAATCTATGTTTCTATTGTGGTAAGTCAGGGCACTTCATTATAAACTGCCCCAGCCGTTCTCGTAAGACTACTGCAGCACTCATTCATTGTGAGTGTTGCGAGAGGGGATCTGTCAGGTCCAAGCCTCAGGCTCCAGAGAGATCTGCAGCAACAGATCTTGATTTCTCGGACTTAAACTCCGTTACCTCTGAGGACGTTGACTGTGTAAACGCTGCCATTTTTCAAGTTTCCTCAGCGGTTGTCCCAGCTGAGTTGTAAGAAAAACAATTCTCATTGCTTTCTTTCCATCAAACTCTGGGTTGACTCAGCTTGGGTGTCTAGCTCTGCTATGATCGACTCAGGGGCAAGTGGAAATTTTATGGATGTCTCCTTTGCTCTGAAACAGGGAATACGTTCAGTGAAGAAGGCTACTCCAGTACAGATGGAAACTGTGGATGGCTCCCTGCTGACCTCTGGACCAGTGGATCAGGAAACAGAGCCTTTGAGGGTTCTTATGGGTAAAGATCATCAAGAGAAACTGTCCTTTATGCTTATCTCTTCTCCCCACTTTCCCATTATTCTAGGGCTACCATGGCTGCAGGCTCAGAATCCTACCATTAACTGGGAGACTAAGGAATTACACTTTCCAGAGAAACAGATGAGTCCAAAAGTTTCAGCTTGCTCTGTTCCTAAAGGAATCATGTCAGTCCCTGAACTACCAGCTGTATACCAGGACTATGTGGATTTATGTGACAAGAAGAACGCTGACCAGCTTCCTCCTCACCGTCCATATGATTGTCCAATTGAATTATTGCCTGGAGCAGAGATACCTTTTGGTAAGATCTACCCCCTGGCGGGGCCCGAGCTAAAGGCTTTAAAGGATTACATAGATGAAAATCTAGCCAAGGGCTTCATACGCCCCTCTTCATCCCTGCAGGTGCACCCATCTTCTTTGTAAAGAAGAAAGATGGATCTCTGAGACCATGCGTAGACTATAGGGAACTCAATAAGGTTACTATTAGAAACCGTTATCCATTGCCTTTAATCCCTGAGTTATTGGAGAGAGTGCGACATGCCAAAATTTTTTCTAAACTAGATCTTCGTGGGGCCTATAACTTAGTCCGTATTAGACCTGGGGATGAATGGAAGACTGCATTCAGGTCACGCTATGGACACTTTGAATATCTAGTTATGCCTTTTGGTCTGAGTACCGCCCCAGCCACTTTCCAACACTTGGTGAATGACATCTTCAGGGATCTCCTAGATACATTCGTGGTAATTTATTTGGATGATATTCTAATTTTTTCTAACTCCACAGAGGAACATCATGGACATGTGAGAATGGTCTTGGAACGTCTAAGACAAAATCATCTTTACATCAAACTTGAAAAGTGTGAATTCCATAGGACCGAAATTCAATTTCTGGGGTATGTACTGTCTACACAAGGAATTAGTATGGATGGAAGCAAAACCCAAGCCATCAAGGATTGGCCAAGTCCTAGAAATGTGAAGGAGGTACAGCGCTTCATCGGGTTTGCCAACTTCTATAGACGTTTCATTAGAAATTTCTCTGAGGTAGTGTCACCTATCACTCAACTTACCCGGAAAGAGTCTAGGTTTTCCTGGACTCCCCAAGCCCAGGAAGCATTTTCCCGTCTAAAAGATAAATTTACCACTGCACCTATCCTAGTACATCCCAACCCCGAGCTTGCCTTCATAATAGAGGTGGATGCTTCAGACTGTGCCGTTGGAGCTATACTCTCTCAGAGAACAGGTGAGAAGAATGTCTTGCATCCCTGTGCCTTCTTTTCCCAGCAGTTGTCTTTGGCTGAGAGGAACTACGATGTGGGCAATAGAGAGTTGTTGGCCATTATTGCCGCCTTCAAAGAGTGGAGACACCTTCTTCAGGGAGCTGCACAGCAAATAGTCGTCCTGACAGACCATCGTAACCTTGAGTTTATCAGGTCGGCTAAGTGCCTGACTCCTCGCCAGGCTCGCTGGAATCTTTTCTTAAACCAATTTAATTTTATCATCTCTTATAGACCAGGATCGCGCAATGGAAAGGCTGATGCACTCTCTAGGATTTACTCAGCAGAGACACGTCCAATTACTCCTCCTAAGACTATTCTTCCTGACTCTAGATTCCTAGGAGTAATTCATAATCAAGACCTACTTAAGGACATCAAGGAAGCATACCATGCAGATTCCTTTTTGGCACAACCCCCAAGGGACGTAAGTCTTGTCTTTAAGAATGGTGTGTGGATTCGGGACAAAGTCTGTATATTCCTGAAACAGTCAGATTAAGAGTATTGCAACTCATTCACGATTCCAAGATAGCTGGGCATAGAGGAATTCTAAAGACACAGGAATTTCTTTCTCGTTTCTTTTGGTGGCCCACTTGCAGGAAGGATGTTTTGAATTATGTCACTTCATGTGAGGTCTGTGCAAGATGCAAAACACCTCGCTCCTCACCAACTGGTCTGTTACAGCCTCTTCCCACCCCGTCCCGCCCGTGGGGATCCATTTCTATGGACTTCATTGTGGAGTTACCAACCTCTCAGGGGAAGAACACCATTCTAGTGGTGGTTGACCGTCTAACAAAGGCAGCTCATTTTATCCCTTGTGTCGGCTTACCCACTGCAAAACAGACATCAGATTTGATGATTAAAGATGTGTTTCGCTTACATGGAGTACCAGATGAGGTTATTTCGGATCGAGGGGTGCAATTCACTTCTAGGTTTTGGCAAAATTTCTGTGCAGCATTGGACATTAAAGTAAACCTTTCTTCTGCTTTTCATCCCCAGACTAATGGACAGACCGAACGAACCAATCAAACCCTGGAGCAGTATCTCCGCTGCTTTATCTGCCACCTACAGGATGATTGGGTGGATCTACTTCCATTAGCTGAGTTCTCGTATAACAACTCTCAGAGTGCCTCCACTAAACAGTCTCCTTTTTACTCTAATCTAGGTTATCATCCTAACATTCTACCACGATTTCCCATAGAAACGCCTTTACCAGCAGTGGCTGAAAGAATCACGTCTTTACAGAAGAATATGGATCTTCTAAAGGAAAATCTGGAATCGGCTCAAGAAAGGTACAAGAAAGCAGCAGATAAATTTCGTAAACCTGCACCAGCTTTCAAGGTAGGAGACTTGGTCTGGCTGTCAACCAGAAATCTTAAGTTAAGGATTCCATCGTCTAAGTTGGGACATAAGTATAGTGGACCCTATAAAATCAGTAAAATTATAAGTGCCGTTGCTTGTCGTCTTCAACTGCCCAGAACTATGAGAATCCACCCTGTCTTTCATGTATCCCTACTAAAGGCTGCGACACCCAATACGTTTCCTGGACGTTCCTCTCCTTGCCCTGACCCAGTGCTAGTCGATGGTCAGGAAGAATTTGTGGTGGAAAGGATTTTAGATTCCAGGTTGTATAGAAATCAGTTACAATATCTGATTAAATGGCAGGGCTACCCAGTGGAGGACAACTCGTGGGAACCGGTCAATAACGTTAATGCTCCTCGCTTGCTCCGTCAGTTTCATCAGAGGTACCCACACAAGCCTGGTCTGAGGTCATCCGGAGGTTGTCCTTAAGGGGGGAGTAATGTAAGGTTCTATGTATATATTCCTGAAACTCAGTTTGTTCGTCAGCCATTTTACTTTCTGTCTTGCTGCAGCTATCTTGCCCTCAGTCAAAATGGAGTTTCCAGCTTGCATGTTCCCGCCCTGATTCTCTCCTTTGCTTCTTAAGCAGCCACAGCTGAGCAATCAATGCTTCAGAATCTAGCCTGCAGTGAACCTGTGACTTGACTCCTGTAAGCCTTGGACCTTGTACTCCAGCTATTCCTACTGAGGAACTCTGAAGCACTTGTGGACTCTGAACCCTGCTCTTTGAAAGACCCACGTTTGCATGGACTTAAAGTAACAGAGAAGCAGATCCTGAATCTGTATTGGAGAGTGATTGCTGAGCTTGGATTACTCTGGCCTGCTGTGTCTCCTGTTTCTGTGTCTGCAAACTGTGTGACTATTTCTGCCAACTTGTATGAAGTAATACAGGACTTTTCTATATCAAACCTGTGACTCCTGTGTTTTCATCGCACCCAAGCACAAGACGCTATATGAACTGTACTACATACATTACATGTAGTGTGCCTATGTTGCTCTGTCATAAAGACATTTAGCCTCACTTAATTGTAGATGTTGTGTTGTTTTTGGTGTCATATTGTGTGTAAGTTACGCAGCCCATCACCTATTGAAATAATGACATACATATTGAAATAATCACATACAATCAATGCGACTTAAACAATTTTTTTATGTATTATGTCATGTTTAGTCGCTGTAAACATAATGCAAAATGACTAATGTGTCATAACATTTTTTCAACATATTTGCTGCTAAATTGGCAGCAGTAAAACAAATTACAATGTTAATAACTTAAAAAAAAATAAAAAATACATTACACCTATAACTGGTGGTAGGTGTGGGGTGGTGAAGGTGGAGGGCCAGCTTGTGAGGGCTGGCTAGACTGCTCTCCAGCCACTGTGTCACCATGAGTGGTGGCTGAGTGTGCAGTTTGCTGGCTGCTTCTTGCTTGCTCTGGATGGGGGTTTGGGTAAGGGAAGGTTGGGAACTGTTGTGGGTAGTCATAATATGACTGCCCACTTACACTGTAGCCCCCAAAATGCCCATGTTGACCATACCCATGTTGTGGCCAGCATTGAACATTGGGTATGGTCGAGTGGGCATATTGAGAATGGCCACTCTGTCCCATTTGTGGTACCTGTTGTGTTCCACTTTGGTAGTACTCAGTTTGAGGAGGAGGAGTTGGTCTCTGTGGTCCACAAGGAGGAGGTGGAGGAGGAGCATGATGATGAGGAGGAGGCTGATCAGAGGCTGATGCAGACTCCCCTTGCTGGGTTCCGAACAAACGTAGTAGATTTTCATTGGAACGTTGCCACCTTTCCAATAAATCTAGGAAGTTGTTGGGATCATTTGATGGGGTTCCTGCATCCAGCACAATTTGTACGCCAGCTCTGATCCGCAGTCTGTGCTGACGGGGAATGGCCCTGAGGTAACGAGTCAGACTGCGTCCAAATGCCTCCTCCCCTCATCATGGGCAACAGTGGACAAGTAGTCCAGAACTCCTCTGTCCACCTGCCTCCTTGAGGCAGAACCAACTCCTTCTCTTCTACGCCTGGCTCGCCGTGACACAACTGTAGGAGGCGAAGCCACATCCTGTGGCCTACCAGGGCTGCTGCTGAGGGGAGGGTCTTGGGACTGTAGAGGCAAGCTCTCTGACTCCACTGCTGGTGGTGGTGGTGGTGATGCTGCTGCTGCTGCACTTGCTGATGATGACGGCCCAGCCTCCTCAACATCCCCACGGGGTCAATCACTGCCTCTGAGTCCGAAGCTGGCTCTCTCTCTGTAAGGTTTGACTGCGTGCTAGATAAGAAAACATTTTGATTACAATTGATACAAAAATATAGCAATACACTTTCTCCAGACATTAACTTACGGGCTCACATCCATAGCTGGGGCCAGAAAATTCAGTCTATCATAATAGACATATTTTCGTTTACTGCTTGCTGCTGCCCCACTGCGCCCCCTCAGCTGTCTCTCTCGCCTGTAGCAGTCTCTACAGCTGCGCCAACGTCGTGTAACATCTGACACTGAAAAAGTAACGGATACAATGAAAAATTATACTTATCTGCCCTTGTAATGTAGTAAAAACAGAAGTACCGTACAGCATCAATATTATCCTTTTTTGCGTGTTAGGGGTACACAACAACACTACAAATTGTATGTAGCTAAGATAACAAGTTAATATTAGAAGGGTTCATACATACAAAGCTCTCTGAGATATGTGTCACAATAATGACCGTTTATTTGGGACACAGCGATGCCATTAACAAAAGGGACACATATTAAGTACTTCACCTACACATTTATTGCGTATGCAAACATTTTTAAGCTTAAGTAGGCGACCATTACAGTTGTATGTAAATATTAAAATGTGGTTGGAGTACTGACATAGCACTGGGGTTTGAACAGTCATAACTGTTGTTTTGGCCACATTTCAGTTTCACATATAAGGGTAGAGGGACATTATAACACATTGTTGTTGGTACATACTGAGTAGTCATACAGTATTGTTAGCGTTCTCATTAAGTTACTTACTGATGCGTTCTTGGTCCTCCCTAGACCTGTCGCCAAAATCCGGGAACATCTGGGAACATATTCTCCGCCAAGCCGCGTCCTTCCGCGACCGGTTGGAATAATTGGGATACCGCTGGTCCCAAAGTTATGGTCTTTCCTGGACCAGAACGATCAACATTTCAACATTGATGTGACTGGCCATGGTTCTGGACTCCGTGGAGGCGGTTTCCTGTTTGGGTTTGAATTTTCGTAGCCTAATTAGCATGTCAGCCCTTCCTGCCAATTATCCTGATGCAATTTCCAGGCACCTGCAATAGTGGTGCGATTTAATCGCAAGTCACACGTGCGGTCCGTTTGTAATCCGATTTTTCATCGCTCCCATAGACTTGCATTGGCGATAGTCGACCCACAATCGGTGACAATCGCAGCATGCTGCGATTGCACTCGGACGATTAAAACGGACCACAAAAAATCTGATACTGGGAGCTGCTCCATAGATTAACATAGGTCCGACTACAATGCGATATTTCATCGTATTGCAGTCGT
>JARQOD010007084.1:0-40358 GCA_033576555.1 Oophaga sylvatica | reverse complement strand
CCGCGTTGGCCCGGTCATCCCCGGAAATTTTTTGGGTCCAGAGATTTGGGTTATCGGCCTTTTGGGGGCCTCCTTTCTCGTGATTCAGGGAATTTGTGCAGTCCTGGGGGATTTGCTCTCGCCCAAGCCTTGCTCTCGCTTATGTTTGTTGATGCCATTGCCTGTCCCCAAGAGCCCATGGCCCCATATCTTATGGTTTTTCATTTCCGACCTCCCTGTTCCAAGAATGCCACATCGGTGATTTGTGATGGGTTTTTTCCAGATGATACATCTTGTGCCTTTCCCTAAGTTGCTTTCCTCCTCAATTGGTACCTTTTGTTCTTCAGCCGGGGTTCTTTTACAGGGCTTCCTGAAACTTTGTGTCACAGAGGGTCCAGTTTTTTCCAGTTTTGGAGGCCTTTTTTTCTAAATTGGTGTTCAATTGTCTTTCCCTGGGCTTTTCACCTCCCCAATGCAAATGAGAAACAAACCTACATTGGAGACTTATCTAAGAGTTTTGTGTCTGGATCGGGATCCCTGGTCTCTTTTTTCCCTTTGGCTGATTTTGCTCTTAATAATGGGCTAGCCTGCCATTTGAGTCCCATTTTTCTGTAATTCGGATTTACCCTCGATTTTTTTTCAGACAGAGGGAGGCTTCTTCTGTCCAGGTGTTGACTCTGTTGGGGACGAAAGCAACAGATTTGGGCCCAGTTGTGGAGAGGTTGTCCCTCTCTCGGGAGGGGGCCCAGCTTTTTTTGCTCCCGGGCATGGACGATGGTCCTGGGTTTAAGTGGGGGACTTTGGGCTGGGTTTTCCTCAAAAAATTTCCTATGGGTGGCATCTCCTAAAATTTTAAACCTAGGTTCATTGGGCCTTAAAAATGGAGATTCTTATCCTGTTTTTTTCGTTTGCTTCTTCCAGGGACATTTAAGACATAATGTGTTCCACAAGTCCTTGTTGAAGAGGTTTGTTGAGCCAGTGGTTCCTACTGCTGTGCCTCCTGACCCTGTTCTGGTTGAGGGCAATCTGGAGTTGTGGTTGAGAAAATATTGAATTCTCGTTTTTCTAGACGGAAACTCCAGTATTTGGTTAAGTGGAGAGGTTATGGTCAGGAAGACAATTCTTGGGTGTTTGCTTCGGACATCCATGCTAGGAGACTCATCCGTGCGTATCATAGAACTCATCCTGACCGACCTGGTTGCTCAAATGAGGGTTCAGTGACCCCTCCTCAAGGGGGGGGTACTGTTGTGAATGGGCTTGAGATGAGTTCTGAGCAGAGGCTCCCTCTGGTGGTTACTAGCGGTACTGGACTGTCCAGTGAAGATTGTGAGGATTGGGAATCAGGTGTTACTGACTAGTCTTATATAAGGGAGTCGCCTTCCCATCAGGGTTGCCGGTGATCAATTGTTCTGGTCTCAATCCTTGATTCCTGTTTCCTTTGTAGCCTGCTGTGTCGTGTCTGCATTTCCTGCTAACAGATAAGACATTTTCTTCTTTTTGTTTTTGTGCTTGATTTTTGCATTTTGTCCTGCACTTCTGTGGGGGCCTTCAGGGTCCCCTCCGGGGGCTTTTGCCCTCTCAGTTTAGTTCAGCCACTGATGTTTTTATATTTGCTTTTTTCCAGTTTTTTCAGTGGCTGCTGTTTTGATTTTGTTACACCAGAGAACTAATTTAGGTGGTAGCGGTCGTGTGATCTCAGGTGTTTTTGAAATTAGTAGTGTTGGTGCTTTTCAGGGTTTTTTGGGATTGCAGTAAGTACCCTTCCTATCCTTTTCTATTTAGGTAGTTTGGGCCCCAACGTTTGCTCATACTATTTTCTGTCTGTGTCAGTATTTCTTCTTGTCTAACCGCCATTACATGTTTGGGGGCTTTCTATGCTCTTTGGGGATCTGCTCCGGGGCAGATAGCTTTCCTCTTTCTACCTTTAGGTGTAGTTAGTTTCTCAGGCTGTGACGAGGCGTCTAGGACCAACGTAGGAACGCTCCACGGCTGCCTCTAGTTGTGGTGGTTAGTCAGGGTACTGCAATCTCATAGATTCCAACTGCTCTGGTGTATTTCCTTTTTTACCTGCACTCCTCAGCTACCGAAACATAACAAAACACCCAAGAATTGTCCTCCTGACCATAACCTCTCCACTTAACCAAATACTGGAGTTTCTGTCTAGAAAAACGAGAATCTAATATTTTCTCAACCACATACTCCAGATTGCTCTCAACCAAAACAGGGTCAGGAGGCGCAGCCATAGGAATCACTGGCTCGACAAACCTCTTCAATAAGGACTTGTGGAACACGTTATGGATCTTAAATGTCCCTGGAAGAAGCAAACGGAAGGAAACAGGATTAAGAATCTCCATGATCTTATAAGGTCCAATGAACCTGGGCTCAAACTTTGGAGATGCAACCCTCATAGGGATATTTCTTGAGGACAACCAAACCAAATCCCCACTTTAAACCGAGGACCAACAGTCCTATGCCGGTTGGCAAACCGCTGGGCCTTCTCCTGAGAGAGAAACAACCTCTCCACTACCTGGTCCCAAATCTGCTGCATTCGCTCCACAACAGAGTCTGAGGATGAAAAGCAGAGGAGAAAGATAATTGAACACCAAGTTTAGAACAAAATGTCCTCCAAAATCTGGAAACAAATTGGACTCCTCTGTCAGACACAATGTTCTCCGGAATGCCATGTAACCGAACCACGTGCTGAAGGAACAAAGGCACCAATTCGGAGGAGGAAGGTAACTTAGGTAATGGCACAAGATGTATCATCTTGGAAAACCTATCACAGATTACCCAGATAACGGTCATTCTCTAAGAAACAGGGAGGTCGGAAATAATATCCATAGAGATATGGGTCCATGGCCTCTTGGGCACAGGTAATGGCATTAACCACTAGAGCGAGAGCAAGGCTTAGAGCGAGAGCAAGTCCCACAGGACTGCACAAATTCCCTGACGTCACGAGACAAAGTAGGCCACCAAAAGGACCAACTCACCCAGTCTCTGGTACCAAAAATCCCGGGATGACCAGCCAACGCGGAACAATGAATCTCAGACATCACACTCTTCTTCCACTGGTCTGGGATAAACAATTTCCCAATAGGGCAGTGCTCAGGTTTATCCTCCTGACACCCTTCCAAGGCCAGTCTCAAATTGGGCGAGATGGCGGAAAGAACTACATCCTCTTTCAAAATAACAGTAGGATCAGATAACTCAGGAGAGTCCGCAAAGAAACTCCTCAAGAGGGCATCCGCCTTAACATTCTTAGTGCCAGGAAGAAAAGAAACCACAAAATTAAAACGTGTGAAAAACAAGGCCCACCTGGCCTGTCTAGGATTAAGTCACTTGGCTGATTCGAGATAAACCAGATTCTTATGGTCCGTGGGGACCACCACCTGATGTTTGGCTCCTTCCAGCCAATGTCTCCACTCTTCAAAATCTGCTCAGAAACCATCTCTAGCACATTCATAACACTTGCCTGTGTAAATCAACCCCTAAAGATAACCTGTCAGCTACAAAAATGCTATTTACCAGCAGGTACCGTATTTTTCGGACTATAAGACGCACCGGACCATAAAACGCACCCCAAATTTTCAGAAGGAAAATAGGGAAAAAAATAATGTGTCAAATGAGGGTCCGTCTTACAGTCCGAATTCAGCTTACCAGTGAAGGGATCGGCACAGATGGAGGAGTGGTCACAGGGGTCGTTCAGTGGCCAGGCTAATGCGGTGGCCTCCAAGAAATCCCATCCCAGGCTGGTGCGGTGCTCTGTGTTGGGGCAGGGGTGGTGACTGTGCGGGGACAGGGGCTCTGTGCTGGGGCAGGGGCTCTGTGCTGGGGCGGGGGCTCTGTGCTCCGGAGTAGGGGCTCTGTGTCCCGCGGCAGGGGCTCTGTGCTCGGGGCAGGGGCTCTGTGCTCCGGGGTAGGGGCTCTGTGCTTCGGGGCAGGGGCTCTGTGCTCCGTGGCAGCGGCTCTCGTTGCCGAGATCTGAATCTGAGCATGCGCCGCCCCTGCCCGGCGGCCATTTTCCCGGAGGCCACTGCAACATGGCATTAACGGATGAGCGTGGGGCCTCTGGGCTTTGACAAAATGCTGGCGGTGCCCCCCACGCAGCACAGAGAGCTGCTGCCACTGCCCCGGACGACAGCCCGCCACCACCACACCACAGAGCCACAGCCACACCAGCCTGGGAAGGGACGCTGCATCGGGACCGCTGCCACCACCACAGGATTTGTAAGTATATTACGACCATAAGACGCACCCCCATTTTCTCCCAAAAATTTTTGCGGAAAAAGTGCGTCTTATGGTCCAGAAAATACGGTATATTGTTAACCTGTAGGTAAATAGTATTTAAAGCAAATTAGGGTGTTTTACTTGGAGATCGGCTACCAGGATAAATTGGAGTACAGTGGGTATGCAAAGTATTCAGACCCCTTTAATAATAATAATCTTTATATAGCGCCAACATATTCTGCAGCGCTTTACAGTTTAAGGCCTCTTTCACACTTCAGTCATTTAGCGTCAGTCAAAATCCATCAAAGTGTAAACGGATCCGTTGCAGATTGGAAAAAACTGATGCAGCGGGTCCGTTTTTTTTGACGGATCAGTGAAGGGTGCCGAAGGGAACTTTTGAATTGTGTATATGCAGTTCTGGAGAGAGAGAGAGAGAGAATGAATGAATCTGTGGCAGAAGGGCTTCTGGGCATGCTCAGCATACAATAACGGATTCCGTCGTCGGATTCTGTCAATAACGGATGACGACGGATCCGCCACCCATAGGCGTCCATTATAGAAAAAAGCGGACGCAACGGATCCGTCATGGTCCGCCATTTCGACACAGACAAAAAACGTTCCAATGTCCGTCTACTCCAGACAGCGGACGCCAAATTTCTGACGGATCCGTCGGACGACCATCCGTCGCAATCCGTCACTAATGCAACTCTTAGGGAAAAAAATGGATTCCGCCAAAAAAAAGGCAAATCCGTTTTTTCCACAAAAAGCGGATTTTGACTGACACCAGACGACTGAAGTGTGAAAGAGGCCTAACAGTTTCAAACACAAGTCAGAAATAACAACGTTAACAATACAATAATTAAAGCAAAATAAGATGACCCTGTTCGTGAGACCTTACAATCTACAATGAGGTGGGGGAGATACAAAGTACAGGTGTGTATTTACAATGATGGTCCAGCCATCTTGAGGGAATGGGGGATAGATAGCGATAGTGAATGGGCTACACACACACCCTTGCCCATAAAATGACTTCGATTATGGAACGTGATAGGCTGCTCTGAACAAATGTGTTTTGATGGAGCGCCTAAAACTGCAAGTTGAGGATGGTCCTAATTTCTTGGGGTAGAGCATTCCAGAGGATTGGCGCAGCGCGGGAAAAGTCTTGGAGTCGGGAGTGGGAGGTAAGGATTAGTGCAGAGGTCAGTCGAAAGTCGTTTGCAGAGCGCAGCGATCTGCTAGGCCGATAGACAGAAATGAGGGAGGAGATGTAAGGGGATGCGGCACTGTGGAGAGCTTTGTGGGTGAGAACAAGTACTTTGAATTGGATTCTGTAATGAATGGGAATCCACTGTAACGACTGGCGAAGAGCGGACACATCTGAATACCGATTAGATGGACGACCCTGGCTGCTGCATTAACAATAGACTGGAGAGGGGAAAGTCGAGTAACGGGGAGGTCAATTAATAGAGCGTTGCAGTAGTCCAGGCGGGAGTGGATCAAGGCGACAGTAAGGGTTTTTGTTGTTTCCATGGTGAGAAAAGGGCGGATCCTAGAGATGTTCTTTAGGTGTAAGCGGCAAGAGCGGGCAACAGATTGTATATGGGAGGTGAAGGAGAGATTGGTGTCAAACATAACACCCAGACAGTGCGCCTGTTCCTGGGGCATAATTAATTATGGTGCCACCCACAAATAGGGAAATGTCAGATTTAGGGAGGTTAGTAGATGGCGGGAGCAGAAGTTCAGTTTTGGAGAGGTTGAGTTTCAGATAGAGAGCGGACATGATGTTGGAGACTGCGGACAGACAGTCACTGGCGTTCTGTAGTACAGCTGGGGTAAGGTCAGGGGATGACATGTATAATTTTGTGTCATCAGCATAAAGATGGTACTGAAAGCCAAATCTGCTGATGGTCTGTCCAATTGGGGCCGCGGGTAGAGTGAGATGAGCAGGGGGCCGAGGACTGAGCCCTAGGGTACCCCAACAGCGAGAGGAAGAGGAGATGAAGTGGTGCCACAACAAAACACTGAAGGCGCGGTCAGATAGGAAGAGAACCAGGAGAGAGCAGTGTCCTTAATGCCTTGACTGGATCCTAGAGAGTAGGAAATGGTGGTCAACAGTGTCGAAAGCTGCAGAGAGGTTGAAAAGAATGAGCAGAGAGTGGTCACAGTTACAATTTGCTGTCAAAAGGTCATTGGTCACTTTGATGAGTGCAGTTTCTGTCAAGTGTAGGGGGCGGATGCTGGACTGTGAAGGGTCTAGGAGGGAGTGAGTGAAGAGGTAGCGGACAAGGCACTCCAAGAGTTTAGAGATAAAGGGGAGATTGGAGTCTGTAGTTATTTGTGCAGGATGGGTCGAGAGCGGGTTTCTTTAATAATGGAGTAATGATAGTGTTTGAAGGAGGATGGGAAAATTTCTGAGGAGAGGGAGAGATTAAAGATTGTTGTTGTGTTGTGACGACTGGAGAGAGACTGGAGGAGATGTGAGGGAATGGGGTCGGTAGTGCATGTAGTCGGACGAGAAGAAGAGAGGAGTTTGGAGACTTCTTCTGTGATGGGATCAAATGTGGAGAGCGAACCAGGGCTGCAGCCCTCCACCAGTTGGGCCTTTATGGCAGAGTGGCCTGATGGAAGCCTCTCCTCAGTGCAAGACATATAAAAGCCCACATAGAGTTTTCTCAAAAAACACATGAAAGACTCCCAGACTATGAGAAATTAGATTCTCTGGTCTGATGAGTTGAAGATAGACCTTTTTGGTGATAATTCTATGCCGCATGTGTGGAGAAACCCAGGTACTGCTCATTACTTGTCCAATAAAAAATGAATAAGTATGGAATGGACAAGACAACTGTTAGATCCAAGAAAAACTATACCAGTAGATAAAAATGTTTAAATTTTTTTTTTTTTTTAATAAAATTTCATAAAATGTTCATGGAAAAATATACCGTTTATACTCGTGTATAAGCTGACCCGTGTATAAGCCGACCCCCCTAATTTTGCCACAAAAAACTGGGAAAACTTATTGACTCGTGTATAAGCCGGGTGTATAAACTGCCCTCCTGCTCTGTGCTGCCCCCGTCCTGCTCCTTGCTCCCCCATCCAGCTCTGTGCTCCCCTATTCTCCTCTGTACTCCCCCCTCCTGCTCCGTCCTCCGCTGTGCTCCCCCATTCCTTCTCCGTCCTCCTGTGCCCCCCTGTCCTGCTCCATGATTCCCCCGTCCTCCGTTCTCCTCCCCGTCCTCCTCCATGCTTCCCCCATCCACCATTCTCCCCCCCTGTCCTGCTCCATGCCTCCCCCGTCCTCCGTTCTCCTCCCCGTCCTCCTCCATGCTTCCCCCATCCACCGTTGTCCTCCCCGTCCTCCTCCATGCTTCCCCCGTCCTCCGTTCTCCTCCCCGTCCTCCTCCATGCTTCCCCCGTCCTGCTCCATGCTTCCCCCGTCCACCGTTCTCCTCCCCGTCCTCCTCCATGCTTCCCCCGTCCTGCTCCATGCTTCCCCCGTCCACCGTTCTCCTCCCCGTCCTGCTCGTGCTCCTTGTCCTCTCCTCCATCATACTCACCCCTCCCCGTGCCATCGCTGAACTTGCCTGCAATCCTGCAGCTCTCCTTGCTTCCTGCAGCTCTCCAGCGCTGAGTGGTGATGTAATACCGCTCATTAAGGCCATGAATATGGAGGCGACGCCTATGGGAGTGGCGTCGCGTCCATATTACATGACCTTAATGAGCGGGTATTACATCACCGCTCAGCGCTGGAGAGCTGAAGGAAGCCGGGGAGAGCTGCAGGATTGCAGGCAAGTTCAGCGATGGCACGGGGAGGGGTGAGTATGATCCCAGCCACCGGCTCCTGCTGCGGCACCCCCTACCCCGCTGGTTTCTGCCCTATGACTCTTGTATAAGCCGAGGGGGCATTTTCAGCACGAAAAAAGGTGCTGAAAATCTCGGCTTATACACGAGTATATACGGTATATATATTTTAAATATGCGGACAAACATGAATAAATTTTACATAAAAAAACTTTATTAAATCATGGTAATCACCATGATTTAATAAAGGTTTTTTATGTAAAATTTATTCATGTTTGTCCGCATATTAAAATATTATATTATATATATATATATATATATATATATTTTTTTTTCCATGAACGTTTTATGAAATTTTATTAAAAAAATAAATAATTTTTTTTTTAATTATTTTTATCTGCTGGTATAGTTTTTTTGGGATTTAATACCGAATGGTCTGCCATTCTTTTTATGCAGATTGATATAATTAATTTTATTGAATTTTTGTTTTAAATTATTGTTTATATTTTTCTGCAATTAATCTACTAAGGCAACTGTTAGGTGGATTCATAACTGGCTTAGTGATCGGACCCAAAGAGTGGTCGTAAATGGCTGCACATCCAGTTGGAAGAATGTCTCAAGTGGGGTACCACAAGGCTCTGTCCTGGGCCCTGTATTGTTCAACATCTTTATTAATGATTTAGATGAAGGAATTGAGGGTAAGCTGATTAAATTTGCTGATGACACAAAGCTAGGAGGGATAGCTAATACTAGAGAAGAGAGAGAGGATTCAAAAAGATATAAATAAACTGGAGCAGTGGGCAGCAACTAACAGAATAGTTTTTAACAGGGAAAATGCAAAGTACTACATCTGGGCAATAAAAATGAAAAAAGCATATACAGAATGGGAGGAATAGGGCTAAGCAACAGCACATGTGAAAAAGACTTGGGTATACTAATAGATCACAGACTTAACATGAGTCAACAGTGTAATGCAGCAGCAAAAAAGGCAAATACAATTCTAGGATGTATTAACAGAAGCATACAGTCTAGATCACGTGAGGTCATTATTGCCCTCTACTCCTCTTTGGTCAGACCTCATCTGGAATACTGTGTCCAGTTGTGGGCACCACATTTTAAAAAAGACATCAACAAACTGGAGCAAGTTCAGAGAAGAGCGACCAGAATGGTGACTGATCTGCAAACCATGTCCTATGAGGAACGGTTTCAGGATTTGGGAATGTTTAGCTTGCAAAAAAGAAGACTGAGAGGAGACTTAATAGCTGTCTACAAATATCTCAAGGGCTGTCACATTGTAGAAGGATCATCTTTATTCTCATTTGCACAAGGAAAGACTAGAAGCAATGGTATGAAACTGAATGGGAGGAGACACAGATTAGATATTAGAAAAAACTTTTTGACAGTTAGGGTGATCAGTGAGTGGAACAGGCTGCCACGAGAGGTGGTGAGTTCTCCTTCAATAGAAGTCTTCCAACAGAGGCTGGACCGATATCTGTCTGGGATGATTTAGTGAATCCTGCTTTGAGCAGGGGGTTGGACCAGATGGCCCATGAGGTTCCTTCCAACTCTACCATTCTATGATTTAATACAATCCCAACAGTGAAACATGGAGGTGGCTGCATCATGCTATGGGGGTGTTTTTCAGCTGCAGCGACAGGACGACTGGTTACAGTTGAAGGAAACATGAATGCGGCCAAGTACAGAGATATCCTGGATGAAAACCTCTTCCAGAGTGCTCTGGACCTCAGACTTGTCCAAAGGTTCACCTTCCAACAAGACAATGACCCTAAGCACACAGCTAAAATAACAAAGGAGTGGTTTTGAAACAACTCTGTGACCATTCTTGACTGGTCCAGCCAGAGCCCTGACCTAAACCCAATTGCGCACCTCTTGAGAGATCTGAAAATGGCTGTCCACCAACGTTCACCATCCAACCTGACGGAACTGGAGAGGATCTGCAAGGAAGAATGGCAGAGGATCCCCAAATCCAGGTGTGAAAAATTTTTACATCATTCCCAAGAAGACTCATGGCTGTACTAGCTCAAAAGGTGCTTCTACTCAATACTGAGCAAAGGGTCTGAATACTTATGACTGTTATATTTCAGTATTTCTTTTTTAATAAATTTGCAAAATTTCTACATTTCTGTTTTTTTTTTCAGTCAAGATGGGGTGCAGAGTGTACATTGAGAAAAAAATTAACTTTTTTGAATTTACCAAATAGCTGCAATGAAAGAGTGAAAAAATTAAAGGGGTCTGGATACTTTCCGTGCCCACTGTGTGTTCCTTGCAGCTGCTCGCTTAAAGTCATTGAGGTAGTGCATGGAGCTCTAAAAGAGAGAGGTGACTGCTACAGCCCTCTACTTCTGAAGAATAAAATTGAGCAGCTGCAAGAATATAATTTCATCACTGAGCTGTGATTGATGATTTAGGAAGGTGATTGGGGCTTATTAGCTTTCATTTTGATGAAGGAATGATGGATTTGCTTCCTTATCTCATGGCTTTTTTTATTATTTTTATTATTATTTATATAGCACCATTGATTCCATGGTGCTGTACATGAGAAGGGGTTACATACAAATTACAGATATCACCTACAGTAAACAAACTAACAATCACAGACTGATATAGAGAGGAGAGAGGACCCTGCCCTTGCGGGGTTACATTCTACAGGATGGTGGGGAAGGAGACAGTAGGTTGGGGAGTTGCAGCAGCTCCAGTGATGGTGAGGCGGTAGCTCCAGTAGTGGTGAGGAGGCAGCGGGGATCATTGCAGGCTTTCCTGAAAAGATGGGTTTTCAGGTTCCGTCTGAAGGATCCGAGTGTGATTGATAGCCGGACGTGTTGGGGCAAAGAATTCCAGAGGATGGGGGATAGTCGGGAAAAGTCTTGGAGACGGTTGGGTGAGGAGCGAATAAGTGTGGAGGAGAGAAGGAGGTCTTGGGAGGATCGGAGATGACGTCAGGGAAGATATCGGAAGATTAGTTCAGAGATATATGGAGGAGACAGGTTATAGATGGCCTTGTAGGTCAGTATTAGTAATTTGAATTGGATACGCTGAGGGAGTGGGAGCCAGTGGAGAGATTTGCAGAGAGGAGAAGCGGAGGAGTAGTGAGGAGAGAGATGAATTAGTCGGGCAGAAGAGTTAAGGATGGACTGGAAAGGTGCGAGGATGTTAGCAGGGAGGCCACAGAAACATCCTCAATTTATACAAAAAGGATGATGTGCTGTTGACAATGATCATTTTTATTCTCATATAAAATATGCTACCAATGACAAATGTTTTATTATTTGATGTTTTCAATGGCCAATGATTGAGATTGAACATATGCACAATTGATCATGTAAATTATACCTTCAGTCAGTTAATAATAGGACTTTGCTACACACTTAGCAATTGCTATGTCTTTTTTTTTTTTTTACTTTTCTTAATGTTTTGATATTTAGATAAATATAAGTATTAAGGTTATTTGACTAAAAAAATCACATCAGTTATATTCTTCACAGATGGTCGTACCAGGAGCTCCAAAATCCAAAAAAGTATTGCACAAGACCCATATGAGGAACATGCCTACATCTCAGACATGGATCCTTTTAAAGTACAATGTCCTAATTCATCACAGACTGTTAAATCAAATAAAAGTCACAGAAGTGTGGAAAATAAAAAAACTCCCACAAGGAAGAAACCATTTTCATGTTCAGAATGTGGGAAATGTTTTACTAATAAATGTCGTCTTGTTACACATGAGAGAATTCACACAGGAGAGAAGCCATTTTCATGCTCAGAATGCGGAAAATGTTTTACACAGAAATCTGCTCTTGTTTTACATGAAAGAAATCACACAGGAGAGAAGCCATTTTCATGCTCAGAATGCGGAAAATGTTTTAAAGACAAATCATCTCTTGTTTCACATGAGAGAAGTCACACAGGAGAGAATCCATTTTCATGCTCAGAATGTGGAAAATGTTTTAGAAGCAAATCACAGCTTGTTAGACATGAGAGAATTCACACAGGAGAGAAGCCATTTTCATGCTCAGAATGCGGAAAATGTTTTACACAGAAATCAACTCTTGTTTTACATGAGAGAATTCACACAGGAGAGAAGCCATTTTCATGTTCAGAATGTGGAAAATGTTTTACAGAGAAATCAACTCTTGTTTTACATGAGAGAATTCACACAGGAGAGAAGCCATTTTCATGTTCAGAATGCGGAACATGTTTTACACAGAAATTATATCTTGTAATACATGAGAGAATTCACACAGGAGAGAAGCCATTTTCATGCTCAGAATGTGGAAAATGTTTTAAAGACAAATCATCTCTTGTTTCACATGAGAGAATTCACACAGGAGAGAAGCCATTTTCATGCTCAGAATGTGGAAAATGTTTTAAAGACAAATCATCTCTTGTTTCACATGAGAGAATTCACACAGGAGAGAAGCCATTTTCATGCTCAGAATGTGGAAAATGTTTTAAAGACAAATCATCTCTTGTTTCGCATGAGAGAATTCACACAAGAGTGAAGCCATTTTCATGTTCAGAATGTGGAAAATGTTTTAAATATAACTCAAATCTTGTTACACATGAAAGAATTCACACAGGAGAGAAGCCATTTTCATGTTCAGAATGTGGAAAATGTTTTAAATATAACTCAAATCTTGTTACACATGAAAGAATTCACACAGGAGAGAAGCCATTTTCATGTTCAGAATGTGGAAAATGTTTTACACAGAAACCTGCTCTTGTTACACATGAAAGAATTCACACAGGAGAGAAGCCATTTTCATGTTCAGAATGTGGAAAATGTTTTAAACAGAAACCTGCTCTTGTTTCGCATGAAAGAAATCACACAGGAGAGAGGCCATTTTCATGCTCAGAATGTGGAAAATGTTTTAAACAGAAATCTGCTCTTGTTTCACATGAAAGAAATCACACTGGAGAGAAGCCATTTTCATGCTCAGAATGTGGAAAATGTTTTAAACAGAAATCTGCTCTTGTTTCACATGAAAGAAATCACACAGGAGAGAAGCCATTTTCATGCTCAGAATGTGGAAAATGTTTTAAAGACAAATCGTCTCTTGTTAGACATGAGAGAATTCACACAGGAGAGAAGCCATTTTCATGTCATTGAATGTGGGATATTTTTTTTTATTTAAGGCTCAACTTGTTAGACATCAGAGAACTCACATTGGGAATTAGGCATTTTAACCCCTTCCCGACCCATGACGCCACGTAGGCGTCATGAAAATCAGTGCCAATCCGACCCATGACGCCTATGTGGCGTCATGAAAGGATCGCGTCCCTGCGGGCCGGGTGACCGGGGTCACTGAAAGGCACAGGACCCTTTGTGCTTCACCACAGGGGGGTTGGCTTAACCCCCCCGTGGCCACGATCGCTCTGATTGGCTATTAAAAGTGAAACAGCCAATCAGAGCAATCTGTAATATTTCACCAATATAATTGGTGAAATATTACAATCCAGCCATGGCCGATGCTGCAATAGCATCTGCCATGGCTGGACACCGAGCCTGACCCCCCCACACAGATTCACGGCGGCGATCGGCCGCCGCCACCGAAATATGGCAGCGGTCGGTCACCGCCGTCACTAAAAGCTCCCCTCGTCCTGGCCTCCGCTGCCCCCACCTTCCGATCCCCCCCCCTCACTTCCGACCCCCATACTCACCTCTCCGGTCCACCGATGTCCCTGGATCCTTCCCGGCGGCTGCCCGGGATTCTTCATGGGCGCCGCCATCTTGGAAAATGGCGGGCGCATGCGCAGTGCGCCCGCCGGCCGGCGCATGCGCAGTGCGCCCTGCATAGTCAAAAAATTTATTTTGATCACTGTGATAAACTGTCACAGTGATCAAAATAAAAAAAAGTAAGTGAACCCCCCCTTGTCATAAGGTAGGGAAAAATAATAAAGAATTTTTTTTTTTTTTTCCTATTAGGCCCTGTGCACACGTTGCGGATTTTGCTGCGGATCCGCAGCTGATTTCTCTGCTGATCCGCAGCTGATTTCTCTGCTGATCCGCAGCTGATTTCCTGCTGATCCGCAGCGATTCGCAGGTTTCGCTGCTGATCTGCAGCGGATTTCGCTCCTGATCCGCAGCTGATTTCGCTGCTGATCCGCAGCTGATTTCGCTGCTGATCCTCAGCTGATTTCGCTCCGATCGCGCGAATCAGCAGCGAAATCAGCTGCGGATCAGCAGCGAAATCAGCTGCGGATCAGCAGCGGATTTCGCTGATGATCCGCAGCTGATTTCGCTGCTGATCCGCAGCTGATTTCGCTGCTGGTCCGCAGCGGATTTCGCTGCTAGTCCGCAGCTGATTTCGCTGCTAATCTGCAGCTGATTTCGCTGCTGATCCGCAGCTGATTTCGCTGCTGATCCGCAGCGGACTTCGCTGCTAAATCCGCAGCGGGATTTTGCTGCGGATCCGCAGCGGATTTGGCGCTGCGGATCCACAGCAGATCCAGAAACCATGTACAGTACAATGTAAATAAATGGTAAAAAAAAACGCTGTGCACATGCTGCAGATTTTTCAGCACGGATTTGCTGCGGTTTTAAATCCGCAGCATCTCAATTCTTTGTGCGGATTCCGCAGCGATTTTACACCTATTCCATTATAGGCGTAAAACCGCAGAGAAAAACCGCAGCAAATCCGCGCTAAATACGCAGGTAAAAGGCAGGTCGTTTTACCTGCAAATTTTAGAAAAATCCGCAAGTGAATCCGCAACGTGTGCACGGGGCCTTAGGGTCAGGCTGGGTTCATATTGCATTGTGGCAGTCCGTTAGATGGACTGCGTTTCACCGCGGTATAACGCGGTGTAACGCAGTCCGTTAACGCTGCCATTCACCCCATTTGTGTGCGCATCGCAACGCATGCCATGAAGCGGCATGCGTTCGCGACGTGTCGTCATTCAGTGACAGAGCCTTGGACGCAGGCTGCAGCGTCTGGGCTCCATCACCGCTAGCACAGATGAATCATCGCTGATTCCTCTGCACTAGCGGGTATAGCATAACGCGATCGCGTTATGCTATACCGTTACCAGCCCGTCAACGCTACGTGTTGAATGGGCTGGTAAAACGCAATATGAACCCAGCCTTAGGGTTAGAACTAGGGTTAGGGTTAGAACTAGGGTAAGGGTTAGAACTAGGGTAAGGGTTAGAACTAGGGTTAGGGTTGGAATTAGGGTTAGGGTTGGAATTAGGGTTAAGGTTGGGATTAGGGTTGGGATAAGCGTTAGGGGTGTTTTGGGGTTAGGGTTGGGATTAGGGTTAGGCTTGTGGTTAGGTTTATGGTTAGAGTTGGGATTAGGGTTAGGGGTGTGTTGGGGTTAGGGTTATGGTTAGGGTTTGTATTAGGGTTAGGGGTGTGTAGGGGTTAGGGTTGGGGTTAGGGGTGTGTTGGGGTTAGGGTTGGAGTTAGAATTGAGGGGTTTCCACTATTTAGGTACATCAGGGGATCTCCATACGCGACATGGCGCCACCATTGATTCCTGCAAATATTGCGTTCAAAAAGTCAAACAGTGCTCCCTTTATTCCAAGCCCCGACGTGTGCCCAAACAGTGGTTTACCCCCATATATGGGGTATCAGCGTACTCGGGAAAAATTGCACAACAACTTTGGGGGTCTAATTTCTCCTGTTACTGTTGGGAAAAAAAATTGGGGACTAAAATATTATTTTTGTGGAAAAAAAATGATTTTTTATTTTCACGGCTCTGCGTTATAAACTTCTGTGAAGAACTTGGGGGTTCAAAGTGCTCACCACAATCTAGATAAGTTCCTTGCGGGGTCTAGTTTCCAAAATGGGGTCACTTGTGGGGAGTTTATACTGTTTAGGCACATCAGGGTCTCTGCAAACGTAACATGACGCCCGCAGACCATTCCATCAAGTCGGCAATTCAAAACATCACTACTTCCCTTCCGAGCCCCGAAGTGTGCCCATACAGTAGTTTTCTCCCACATATGGGATATCAGCGTACTCGGGACAAATTGGACAACAACTTTTGAGGTCTAATTTCTCCTGTTACCCTTGGGAAAATAAAAAAATTGGGGACTAAAAGATCATGTTTGTGGAAAAAATATGATTTTTTTATTTTCATGGCCCGGCGTTATAAACTTCTGTGTAGCCCTTGGGGGTTCAAAGTGCTCACTACACATCTAGATAAGCTCCTTGGGGGGTCTAGTTTCCAAAATGGGGTCACTTGTGGGGGGTTTCTACTGTTTAGGCACATCAGGGGCTCTGCAAAGGCAACATGACGCCCACAGAACATTCCATCAAGTCTGCATTCCAAAATGGCGCTCCTTCCCTTCTGTGCTCTCCCATGCGCCAAAACAGTGGTTCCCCCCCACATATGGGGTACCAGTGTACTCAGGACAAACTGTACAACAACTTTTGTGGTCCAATTTCTCCTGTTACCCTTGTGAAAATAAAAAATTGCGGGTTAAAAAAATCAGTTTTTGAGGAAAAAAATGATTTTTTTATTTTTACGGCTCTGCATTACAAACTTCTGTGAAGCACGTGGGGGTTCAAGGTGCTCACCACACATCTAGTTAAGTTCCTTGAGGGGTCTAGTTTACAAAATGTGGTCACTTGTGGGGGGTTTCTACTGTTTAGGCACATCAGGGGCTCTGCCCGCCCGCAGACCATTCCATCAAGTCGGCATTTCAAAGCGTCACTACATCCCTTCCAAGCCCTGACGTGTGCCCAAACAGTGGTTCTCCCCCACATGTGAGGTACTAGCGTACTTAGGACAAATTAGACAACAACTTTTGGGGTCCAATTTCTCCTGTAACCATTGTGAAAATAAAAAATATGGGGCTAAATAATAATTTTTTGAGAAAAAAAAATGATTTTTTATTTTCACGGCTCTGCGTTATAAAGTTTTGTGAAGCACCTGGGGGTTCAAAGTGCTCACTGTGCATCTGCATAAGTTTCTTAGGGGGTCTAGTTTCCAAAATGGGGTCATTTGTGGGGGAGCTCCAAAGTTTAGGCATACAGGGGCTCTCCAAACATGACATGGTGTCCGCTAACGACTGGAGCTAATTTTCCATTCAAAAAGTCAAATGGCGCTCCTTCCCTTCTGAGCCTGCCGTGCGCCCAAACAGTGGTTTATGACCACATATGAGGTATCTGTGTACTCAGGAGAAATTGCCCAACAAATTTTAGGATCCAATTTATACTGTTGCCCATGTGAAAATGAAAAAACTGAGGCTAAAAGAAAATTTTTGTGAAAAAAAAAAGTACTTTCTTTTTTTTACGGATCAATTTGTGAAGCACTTGGGGGTTCAAAGTGCTCACTCTGCATCTAGATAAGTTCCTTGGGGGGTCTAGTTTCCAAAATGGGGTCACTTGTGGGGGAGCTCCAATGTTTAGGCACACAGGGACTCTCCAAATGCGACATGGCATCCGCTAAATATTCCAGCATATTTTCCATTCAAAAAGTCAAATGGCGCTCCTTCCCTTCTGAGCCCTGCCGTGCGCCCAAACAGTGGTTTATGACCACATATGAGGTATCGGTGTACTCAGGAGAAATTGCCCAACAAATTTTAGGATCCAATTTATACTGTTGCCCATGTGAAAATGAAAAAACTGAGGCTAAAAGAAAATTTTTGTGAAAAAAAAAGTACTTTCTTTTTTTACGGATCAATTTCTGAAGCACCTGGGGGTTCAAAGTGCTCACTCTGCATCTAGATAAGTTCCTTGGGGGGTCTAGTTTCCAAAATGGGGTCACTTGTGGGGGAGCTCCAATGTTCAGGCACACAGGGACTCTCCAAATGCGACATGGCAACCGCTAAATATTCCAGCATATTTTCCATTCAAAAAGTCAAATGGCGCTCCTTCCCTTCTGAGCCCTGCCGTGCGCCCAAACAGTGGTTTATGACCACATATGAGGTATCGGTGTACTCAGGAGAAATTGCCCAACAAATTTTAGGATCCATTTTATCCTGTTGCCCATGTGAAAATGAAAAAACTGAGGCTAAAAGAAAATTTTTGTGAAAAAAAAAGTACTTTCTTTTTTTTACGGATCAATTTGTGAAGCACCTGGGGGTTCAAAGTGCTCACTCTGCATCTAGATAAGTTCCTTAGGGCGTCTAGTTTCCAAAATGGGGTCACTTGTGGGGGAGCTCCAATGTTTAGGCACACAGGGACTCTCCAAATGCGACATGGCAACCGCTAAATATTCCAGCATATTTTCCATTCAAAAAGTCAAATGGCGCTCCTTCCCTTCTGAGCCCTGCCGTGCGCCCAAACAGTGGTTTATGACCACATATGAGGTATCTGTATACTCAGGAGAAATTGCCCAACAAATTTTAGGGTCCATTTTATCCTGATGCCCATGCAAAAATGAAAAAATTGATGCTAAAAGAAAAATTTTGTTGGAAAAATTAAAATGTCCATTTTTTCCTTCCACGTTGCTTTAGTTCCTGTGAAGCACCTGAAGGGTTAATAATCTTCTTGAATGTAGTTTTGAGTAGCTTGAGGGGTGCAGTTTTTATAATGGTGTCACTTTTGGGTATTTTCTGCCATATAGACCCCTCAAAGTGACTTCAAATGTGAGGTGGTCCCTAAAAAAATGGTTTTGTAAATTTTGCTGTAAAAATGAGAAATCGCTGGTCAACTTTTAACCCTTATAACTTCCTAACAAAAAAAAATGTTGTTCCCAAAATTGTGCTGATGTAAAGTAGACATGTGGGAAATGTTATTTATTAACTATTTTGTGTCACATAACTCTCTGGTTTAACAGAATAAAAATTCAAAATTTGAAAAATTGCGAAATTTTCAACATTTTGGCCAAAGTTCCATTTTTTTCCACAAATAAACGCAAAAATTATTGACCTAAATTTACCACTAACATGAAGCCCAATATGTCACGAAAAAACAATCTCAGAATCGCTAGGATCCGTTGAAGCGTTCCTGAGTTATTACCTCATAAAGGGACACTGGTCAGAATTGCAAAAAATGGCCAGGTCATTTAGGTCAAAATAGGCTGGGTCATGAAGGGGTTAACCTTTTAGTGCCCAAACCCAATTTTTCAAATCTGACATGTATTACTTTATGTGGTTAAAAACGATGGAATGTCCCATATCCCAGTTATTCTGAAAATATTTTTTTCCTTATATGTTGTGATTTATTTTCATAATAAATGAAAATATGCAATATTCAAACTTAGAATTTTTATACCTGTAAACCGTATAGTTATACTACATTAAAAAAAATGCCAAAACATTTACTTTGTCTTCTATGTCCGGAATTGTTCAAACATCCTGTTATTTTGTTAGAAGCGTTATAAGTTTAGTAGTTTAGTAATTTTTCATTATTTTAGGGCAATGTGCAGAACTGGTTTTTTTAGGGACCTATTCAGTTTTGAAGTGACTTTGAAGGGCTAATATATGGGGGATTCCCCTAAAGGGATGCTATTTTAACCCTTTCACCCACATGCCTGCTTTCACCTTCCTGACCACAACAATTATTTTTCAATTCTGACCAGTGTCACTTTGAGGTAATAACTCTGGAATGCGTCAATGGATCCCACTGATTCTGCGACATACTGACATACAGTGGGGAACATACGTATTTGATACACTGCCGATTCTTCAAGTTTTCCCTCCGACAAAGAATGGAGAGGTCTGTAATTATCATAGGTAAACTTCAACTGTGAGAGACAGATTCTAAAAATAAAAACCAGAAACTCACATTGTATGATTTTTAAATAAATTGCATTTTATTGCATAAATAAGCATTTGATCATCTACCATCCAGCTTCTCTCACAAATCCATTCACTCTTCTATAAGACTCAATCCTACTCTGCACTCATTACCTTATCATTGTTTAATTATAAAGTGCAGCAAAATATGTTCACGTTATTATTATTATTACTTGCAAAGATTTCTCCATTCTTTGTAGGTGGGAAAACTTGCCAAATTGGCAGTGTATCAAATAAGTATTTTCCCCACTGTATTGTACTTCATTATAGAGGTATACTTTCTTCAATATGTCTTGTGTTTACTTGTGAAAAAAATTGGAAAAAAATGTAGAATATTCTTCAATTTTCAAACTTTTATTTTTTAATTCCCTTAAATCAGAGAGTCATGTTACACAAAATAGTTAAAACGGTAACATTTCCGACATGTCTACTTTACATTAGCACAATTTTTGAAACAATTTTTTTTA
This sequence comes from Oophaga sylvatica, assembly GCA_033576555.1. Lineage (NCBI taxonomy): Eukaryota > Metazoa > Chordata > Amphibia > Anura > Dendrobatidae > Oophaga > Oophaga sylvatica. The sequence goes on along the minus strand of JARQOD010007084.1, from coordinate 20,180 downwards.
AGTTAGAAAGTTAGAAGGGTTAAAAGTTGACCAGCGATTTCTGATTTTTACAATAAAATATACAAAACCTATTTTTATGGACCACAACACATTTCAAGTGATTTTGAGGAGTCTATGACAGAAATTGCTCAAAAGTGATACCATTCTAAAAATGGCACCCCTCAATGTGCTCAAAACTACATTCAAGTAGTATATTAACCTTTCAGGAGCTACGCAAGAATTAATAGAATGTGGAAGGAAGCAAAGATTTACCTTTTTTTCACAAAAATGTTACTTTGGATCCACATTTTATTTTCACAAGGGTACCAGAGAAATAATGCACTCCAAAATTCATTGTGCAATTTCTTCTGAGCACGTACCCCATATGTGACTGAATACTACTGTTTGGGCACATGGCAGGGCTCGCAAGGGAAGGAGCGCTATTTTCCTTTTTGAATGCAAAATTTGCTGGAATCATTAGCGGATGTCACACCACGTTCTGCGAGCCCCTGATGTGCCTAAACAGTGGACCCCCCCACAATTGACCCCATTTTGGAAACTACAACCCTTAAGGACCTTATCTAGATGTGTAGTGAGCACCTTGAACCCCAGGTGCTTCACAAAAGTTTATAACGTACCGTATTTTTCGGACCATAAGACGCAATTTTTTTCCTCCGAATTTGGGAGGAAAGTGTGGGTGCGTCTTATGGTCGGAATGTAACATGTGGGGAGGGGGGCAGGGGGCAGCGGTGGAGTGGGATCGCAGGAGGCAGGAAAATATACACTCCGCTGCAGGAATCCAGCATTGGGAAACCACTGGTCCCGATACTTAAGTGCAGTGAATATTCATTAGCCGCTTCCCCACCCACCTATCAGCTGAGCAGTGAGCGGGGAGCAGCAAATGACAGAGCCACATGGTTCCCCAGCGCCTGATTCCTGCAGCAGCTGGGGATCTGTGTGGGAAGTAGAAGGAGGCAGCAGGAGGCATCGCATACCTGATAGCCTGGGGGCTGTGCTGATGCGATGCTGAATGCTCCTGTGGAGGACCTGTGATGAGGTCATGAAGAGGGTGGGCTGGAGCATCACATGACCACACAAAGCCCTGCCTCTTCATGATGTCATCACAGGCCCTACAGACACACTGTACAAGAAAAAAATAATTAAAAGGTTAGTAAATACAGCACATTAAAAAGCACTCTGCCATCCTGTGGTGGACTATAACCCCCAGCATGCCATAGGATCTGCAGGACATGCTGGGAGTTATAGTTCTCCCATGGGATCTTAAAGCAGCACTCCAGTATTATCAGTGCTGGAGTGTGGCTTTAAATATAAGCCCTATGCCCCCATTCTTATGCCTTGGTCACACATGCGAGAAATTTGCACGATTTTTGTGAGACTCTCTCGCATGAACACCCAGCACTTCCGCCGGCACTGGGACCGGAGCGTGCGGCTGCATGTTTTTCTATGCAGCTGCACGCTCCAGTCTGAGTGCCAGCGGCAGTGCCGGGTGTTCACGAGAGAGATTGTTAAATATTAATTATTGGTTAAGGATTTATTCTTTATACACTCAATTCTGTACTGAGTATACTGAATTTCAGCTGACATTACACATGCTATTTCTGTATGGTAAAGTGACAACTCCATATATAGATCCACGTGATCTAAGGGACATATATATAATGACTTCACGAAGGGAGGGGTCGCTCTCTTGCTCGCTCACTCTCTCCACAGACACATGGAACACTATGATGAATGAACAGCTGCAACCATGTGTTGTTTCCCTGCTATGCTGCTGACAAGGCCAGAATGTCATTTTACCATTCAGGACACCAAGGAAAGATGTGTACAAGTTTTGCTATGGACAAATGGACAATCTCTTCGTAACTATTTCACTCATTTTATGTTTTCCTGTAATGATGTTTTTTTGATGAACAGTCCAATAAACCACTATAATTTTTTTATAAGAAACGTGACATTTTCTTTAGAAGTATCGCATCTGGTAACAAGTCCTTGAAAAATATACAAAATTAAGCATTTTTAACATTTGAGAGAGCCAGCCAGTCACACTTGATTTTTAGAGTGTGAATTTTTGATAACTTGCAAGGGGAGGAATAGAAGCAAAATTACGTCAGATGTGCAAGTCGTCAAAGAAATCACACTACGATATTTCAGGATCAGAAAAGAACCTATGAATGAGGACTAAGAGTTGCCAGACATACTACAGGAATCAGACGTGCTGATGACAAGAGCATTGTCCAAGAAAGGAGCTACAAGCTGAGATATTCCAAGGTAAGAAATATGGATGTTATTACTTTTTCTAAGCAAAGTAGACTGAAATTTATGTCTGTAGATCAGTCTAATTTAGAAGTTTTATGGCTCAGCTTATATGCAGAATGTGAAATGGAAAATCTAAAGCTAGAATCTAAGCTGGTGTCCTTTAATAGAGAAAGAGAGAAATTGAAAAATATTTTACAGTTGGTTCATGTATTTCACAAGTTTGTATTAGAGAAATCTAAAGATGACTGTGTAGAAATAGTGTCAGAAGATACTAGTGATGTTCCCGATATTGACTGTAAAGAGGAAATTGAGCAAGATGTGGGACATGTGTCTGTAATGGCTACTCAAGGTGACCTTGTCTCTGATGACGTAAAAAAAGATGGAGGAAACATGGGAGGAGACTTGAGAACTGATGTAGGAGGAAACATGGGAGGAGACTTGAGAACTGATGTAGGAGGAAACATGGGAGGAGACTTGAGAACTGATGTAGGAGGAAACATGGGAGGAGATGGAACTGATGAGAACATGGAGAATGAGAACTGATGCGATGACGTACGAGGACGGATGTATAAAGGCCACCAAAAATAGAAGACAATTCACAGGCCCAACTCCAAATTAAAGTTAGGAAAAATTTGTTAAAATTATGCAAAATCATTCCTGCATATGATAACAAAATCCATGTATGCAGAAATTCTGAAATTTTTGAATGCTTTGTTGAAAAGCTTGATTTAAGTAATGACGAGAAAAATCAATTATTTAAATTGTGGCTTCCTGCAACCTTTTCCAGACGTTTAAAATTAAAGTTGAGTTTTGATAATGAATTACATGGAGATCTAGATGATAGACTGAAAATTCTGATTTTCTGTGCATTAAATGAAAATTGTCCAGATATTGATATTCTTCAAAAATTAAGGATTGGTTGGAAAGAATGTACTTTTACATTCATGTCCATATTTGAAAGGTTGTACAAAACTCTAATTACCAATGTCAAAACACAATCAATGATAAAGTATTTTGTGGACAAATTTGGATTCCTAAATTCTGTATCTCGTGTTATTGCGTCACAAAAAGATACTTTATTTGAATGTGCGCAATTCCTTGATTTTGCTAGAAAACATGAGAATCGTGATAGGAAAATAAATCAAACAAACAGAGTAAGATCTTTTCAAAAACCAGTGTCAAAATCTCCTAAACTGAGTCATCCCCGTAATCAAATCTATGACATACGGAGAAAATTACATATTTGTTATAAACCCTATAAAAAAAATCCAAGAGTCCGCTTTGCAGAAAGAGTTAATAATTCAAAGTTCAGACCGCTCTGTAAAAAGACAAATGGCGGACATTGAAAGACAGGAACAGATTATTCTTCAGAGAGACATAGCTGAGTCTTCAGTTTACAGCTCATTATCGGAGCTGCTCAAACAATCATTAAAAAAAGGAATCATAAAAAGAGCTTTCCAGGACATTTTTGACAAAGAAATAAGATTTGGTTTAGGAATTGACTGAAAATGAAATTATATGTTGTGTAAAAGTATTATACAATATATTATTCAGTTATTTGTAATTATTTTATAAATATAATTCTGTAGTTCACAGCTTTTGTTGATAGTGATATAATTAAAATAAACTACAGAAAATATTTAGAATTACATTAAAGCCAATATATATATATATATTTGTATAAGACATTGCAATTGTTTTGTTATGATATTTAATCTTATCTCTTATTTATCCTTAGAATTTTCACTTCAAAGTAGGACTTAATCGGGAAAAACTCTTTTACATGGATTTATTCCTTTATTTACACAGGAATTTGTAATAAGTGCATGTTTTTATATATTTAACACTTAAAAGGAAATAATATATAACTAACTGAATCTAAATTTAGTTTTTGTGTGTTGCTAACATTTTGAAGTTATTTATTTGCATGGGAATATGTTCTTACTGCATGACAGTCACACATGTGACATTTAAACTGTTCTAATAAGAAGGCTACCATATACCCCTATTTCAGTGGTTGCAACTTAAAGCGTTTGTAGCTTCAGTGAGCTCGGCTTTTGCAAGTCAAAGAATTTTTCTTTAGGCCTCTTAAGTTCTAGGGTTCAATTTCAGTTGCAAACCCTTACACCAAAAATAGAAACAGCTAATAACTAATTTTCTTATGAGTCCTTTTATCTATAGAATGGTTTACAAAGTTTGTTATGTGTATTTGGGGAATATTCAAAGAAATATTAAAATATTAAATTTAGTAGTTTACAATGCGCATTGATAATTAGGATACAATTATTTGGGTTAATATTTCATGTATTCCTATTTTTTTTGTATGAGAAATCTGTGGTGTGAACTTATCCGTGTCAGTCTGAGTGACAGATGACAGATGCGTGTATGAGCAGCTGCTAAGAGTGAATATAAGCTAAGTGTATGTGTGACGTATGAAAGGAGAGGTTTCAAAATTCATGGTATGCGAGAAAAACAACAACTTGTTTTTAAGAGAAATAATACAAATCAGTTCAATTATTAGAATATTAAGATACATAATGAATATTATCTACTCAACATATATTCCTTTAGTAATTATTATTTTTTAGTTAATAGTAGATAAGTATAATCACACATCAAAATGGTTTATCAAGGAAATCTACATTTAGATTATTTTTTATTTTTTTTTTTTCCCCAAAGATAATTTTATGACATTCAATGTTATTTTTAATGGTTACATAGATGGTACACATCTTCAGACAAATATATGGTATTAAGCTAAAACAGAAGTTACATATATAATTTATAAAACAATTATTTTTTTTTTCATTTTGGTTTTGATAAATCAATTATTTCACAAAATAATATTTTTTGGTAGTAAGGGGGAAATGTGTTTTTGATCTTGAATACATCATCACATTTCATCAACACCTCTTCTTCACACATTTTAAAGAATATAGAAAGGTACAATGGTATAACTACTAGAGATAATAACATTAAGTATTATAAAGAGTCATTTCTTTACACTAAGAAGGGGATTACATGCAAAGTTGCATAATATGAATATTTTGGTAACACAAGGTCATGACAAATATGAAATTATCCAGATAATGGAAATATTAAGGGTATGTATTACTGAGAACATAACTACTCAACATTTGTCATAAACATATAAAGGCCTTATTTTTGTTTTTATTCTTATTTTTCATTTTTTAATTTTTATTCTTCCTTTATCTCTATTTTTGATTCTTAATTTTTATTTTTATCTCAATCAAGAAACATCAATATTTAATAATGTAATGTCTAGTACAAGAATATTGCTTCATTAAATATAGTGAAGATATCGGTTCATTAGAAGAAAATGTTCTAATTCTGAGTAAATGCAATAATTCTTTCATTCATTCATTCTTTGCCTGAGGAAGAGACCTGCGTAGTCTCGAAAGCTTGCAATTTGTTACCATCTTTTCAGTTAGCCATTAAAAGGTATCAACCACTGAGGACTCTCAAGTCTAAATATTTTTCATTCATTCATTCACTCATATTCACATTTTGGTTCATGGCTATACATTCTTACCTATTATTGGTCTAATAAATTATTCCATTAATAAAGTTTTAGTAATAAAGATGGAAACACTTGTTACATGAAAAACACACTGACACCTATGGGTTGAAAAGGTAATTACACCAATGACATAAAAATGTTCTATCTCATGAAGAATATGGTTAATAATGCATTATCATTTATTATTGTTTTACTACACAAACATGAATTCCATATTACTATTCTGATAATAATTCTATGGATATTACTGATTGCTATGGTACGCTGTGATATTATAGGTTAGGAAAATTACCAGATTTGGTATAGAATAGGGAATGAAGACTTCAAGCAAGATACTGGAATTATGTTAATAAAGACTTTTCATATTTCTAAATTCAAGTAAATTTAAAAAGTTGCAAGAAGAAAAAGCCGAAGTCCCAGAAGGTAAAAAGGCGATATGATGTCTGAGTAATAATAGACTGTGTCAATTACAATTCATTTCATCACTGACAACTGCAGTATCCACCACTGACAGCCACAACTGCAGTATCCACCACTGACAGCCACAACTGCAGTATCCACCACTGACAGCCACGATCGCAGTATCTAACTTGACAACCACAATGGCAGAGGACGATGATCCTATGATGCTGATATGAACTGTGTTATCACGCTTTTATCACGTTCCAGTGGTTTCCTATCACCTATGAAGCTTCAATGAAAGCTGGTGAACAATAAGTTGTCAGGAAACTACAACCCTGACATGAGTCCTGTGCATTAGGACTAAGGACTGGTTATGGTGCTATTTTTAGCAAGGAAGAGTCATTTTAACCCTTGCTTTGCTGACCAAAGACGTCACACCTGTTCCAAGACCAGTGCGGATGGCTGGAGGATTCCAGAAATATCCAAGGCGAGCCAATGTAAGTCCAGGTCTTTAAAGGTGACACTGCTCAGATATTAAAGCTTCATTTCATCAATGGACTTTATTTTCTTATCAACATTTGAATTTATGGACTTTGATGGACACATGACACACGGTCTCCACAATATCTACAGGTTATTTCAAAGGAATTATCGTATAAAGACTGTTTTCAAAGAATCAAGAACAAGACGTCAAGATGAAGATCAGATGATGATGACTGGACCGGAGATGTTTCGATTTAGGTTTAGGAAAGTATAATATATATATTTTATATTAATATTGGTCACGGCTTACCATAACATGAATTCACATAATTATGTTATTGAGTGCATGTAACAATAATCTGAAATTATTATTATTATGGAAATTAAATTATTTTGCCAAAGAAGAAGAAAGAAGATCTGATTATCCTAAAGATGAACTTCTCTACTTTGAGGGTTCCAATTAATGTCTGTCACCCTCAAAAGGGGGAATTGTTAAATATTAATTATTGGTTAAGGATTTATTCTTTATAGACTCAATTCTGTACTGAGTATACTGAATTTCAGCTGACATTACACATGCTATTTCTGTATGGTAAAGTGACAACTCCATATATAGAGACCACGTGATCTAAGGGACATATATATAATGACTTCACGAAGGGAGGAGTCGCTCTCTTGCTCGCTCACTCTCTCCACAGACACATGGAACACTATGATGAATGAACAGCTGCAACCACGTGTTGTTTCCCTGCTATGCTGCTGACAAGGCCAGAATGTCATTTTACCATTCAGGACACCAAGGAAAGATGTGTACAAGTTTTGCTATGGACAAATGGACAATCTCTTCGTAACTATTTCACTCATTTTATGTTTTCCTGTAATGATGTTTTTTTGATGAACAGTCCAATAAACCACTATAATTTTTTTATAAGAAACGTGACATTTTCTTTAGAAGTATCGCATCTGGTAACAAGTCCTTGAAAAATATACAAAATTAAGCATTTTTAACAGAGATTCGTACAAAAATCGTGCAAATTTCTCGCATGTGTGACCCGACCTTATACTCACCCTCCAGCGTCTTCACATAGTACTTTACAGACACCACACTGGTCCCGCAGCACCATCTCCTACCCGTAGCTTTCTACATAATAACATGCTATTATATATAATAACACCACATATAATAGTATGTTATTTATTTATGTTATTAAATATTTTACCACATTTTTTGCTTCAAATATATTTTTCACCTCTAAAACCTGGGTGCGTCTTATAGTCCGGTGCGTCTTATAGTCCGAAAAATACGGTAGATCTGTGAAAATAAAAACTCACATTTTAACCGCAAAAATATACTTTTAGTCCCACTTTTTTTTTATTTTCATAAGGGTAACAGGAGAAAATGGACCTAAAAAATACCCAATATGTGGGGGAATACTACTATTTGGGTGCACAGCAGGGTTTGGAAGGGAAGGAGCACTGTTTGATTTTTTGAATGCAAAAATGGCTGGAATAGAGAACGGATGTTATGTCGTGTTTGGAGAGCCCCTAATGTGCCTAAACAGTGGAAACCCCCCCCCCACAAATGACCCCATTTTTTAAACTAGACCCCTCAAGGGACTTATCTAGATGTGTCATGAGCACTTTGAACCCCAGGTTCTTCACAAAAGTTTATAACATAGCGCTGTGAAAATGTAAAATCATATTTTACCCACAAAAATGTACTTTTAGCCCCAAATTATTTTCACAAGGTTAACGGAAGAAAATGGACCCAAAATGTGTTGTGCAATTTCTTTTGAGTATGCCGATACCCCAATGTGTGGGGGAATACTACTATTTGGGTGCAGGGCTTGGAAAGGAAAGAGTTTGTTTTAAAACATAGACTTTGATGGAACGGTCTGCGGTGTCATGTCGCATTTGGAGAGTCCCTTATGTGCCTAAACAGTGAAAATTCTCCATAATTGATACATTTTGAAAACTACAGCCCCTCAAGGATTTAATCCAGGGGAATAGTGAGCATTTTGAACCCAAAGGTATTACACAGAATTTGATAACATTAGGTCATCATATTGAAAAGTTTCATTTTCACGAAAATGTTTTTGCCCCAAATTTATATTCACAATGGATAATGGAAGAAAATGGACCCCATAATTTGTTCCACAATGTGACCCGAATGCAATTATACCCCATATGTGGTCAAAAACTTCTGCTTGGGCACATGGCAGGGCTAGGAAAGGAAAAAGCGCTTTTTTGCCTTTGTTAGATTGTAAATGCCATTTGAAGAGCCCCTGACATGTGAAAACAGTAGAAATACCCTATAAGTGACCACATTTTGGAAATGACCCCTCAAGGAATTCTTCTAGGGGTGTAGTGAGTATTTTTAACCCATAGGTTCCTCACAGAATTGTATACCATTGAGATGTGGAAATATGATATTTTAGTGGTATAATGTATTTGTTGAATTTGCTGCAAATTTGGCAGGTACACAAGGGCTAATAGGTGAAACTAGACAATACATTTTATTGTGCAATTTCCCCCAAATGCGGTGATGCCTCATATATCAGAAATTACTGTTTGGCCACACGTCATGGCTGAGAAAGAAGGAGCGCTATTTGGCTTTTGGAGCACTGATTTTGCTGGAATAGTTTACGGGTAACATTTGTGAAGCCCTGAAGGTGCCAGAGAAGCATAAAAACCCCAAAAGTGACCTAATTGTAGAAACTGCATCTCTCAATCAATTCATCTACAGTTGCAATGACTATTTTGCAACATTCAGTGCCTACTCTCCATTTCAATAATGCCAAACATGTGGCCGCATACTGTGGTTTAGGCACAGTGGGGCTCAGAAGGAGGGAGGCATTTGGATTTGGAAGCGACATAATTCACTGGATTTTACTCGATGGTGCGGGACCCATGTCGCTTTTTCAGAGTCTTTGTTTTAGCAGTAACGTGGGAACCCCCTATAGTTCCAGTGACAGATATTCTGTCCCACATGAGGTGAATGGAGGTGTAGTTGATTGGGGCTGGTAGAGATTCCTACCTTCTATTTCCTCAGTGCAGAGCAGACAGGACCAATGCTGTTCAGCATCCGGAGAGATGATGCACACCAGGGATTGTGAAGTCCTGACTTGTTTATTTGGAAATCTGGACATACAGCATATGATTGGTAATGCAGTAACTTCTCCAGAAATGCAGGTGAAACGAGGTGCAGCAAGACGTAGCGCCAAGTATGGCTACAAGTGTGAGCAGCAAGTAGTCGAAAACTGATGCCTTTCACAGCTCGGTACAAGCATGTCTCTCCTACAGAAAATGAAATGGCTGCTAGGAGGAAGAAGACGTGACCCCTGAACCGGAAGTGAAAGGCATAACATAAGAATTAGTTACAGGCTGCTATACAGAAAAGGCTATTAGGTGGCAGCAGAGCAGCATGAAAGAACAGTACATTGTAAAACATGTCAAATACAATACATAGAAACAACATAGCTTACACGGAATAGCACAACAGATGACGGACCTGAGTGGGGGCTGGTTTTGTTTGGAATAATTTAGGATTTTTATTAATAATATATTGGGGTACATAATATTTTTGATCGCTTCCAAAATAAGGCTGGATCACATTCTTGCCGTCTACACTGAGCTCTTACATCGGGTGCAGAGACACGGGATTGGCAGGTGCCTCTGTCCGCTAGCCAAAACCGCATGGACCAGGGATCGTCCCACCGAATACCCGCTCTCTTTTTAACATGGGCGTAACTCTACTCAGACAACACAGGGTGAGGGGAAAACTTTGTGGCAATGCTTTATTGAACCACAAAACATGCAGATAACAAGTAGAACAGTCCCAGCAAAATATCCCAAGATGGTGCACATTACAGAGTCTCGCCCTTCTGCTGACTCACCAGGATAATGGTAGCTGTTACTTCAGAGCTTTCAGGGTTGTCTACCTCACCTGTAGCATGCACACAGAGAAAAGATAATGACAAGCTTAGGAAAATGACAGTCCATTGAGGTACAAGGCCAGTTGACCTGAGGGTCACAACTTTGATTCATCTTCCAGTGTTGATTACCCCACCTGTAGCATGCACACAGAGTAAAGGTAATGACAAGCTTACGAAAATGATTGTCCATTTAGGTACAAGTCCAGTTGACCCGAGGGTCACAACCTGGCTTCTCCAAACATCTCCATGAAGCCAGGCGACAGGCAAGTCCCAATCCTGGCTTTCTCCAAATGTATCCATGGATTCGCGATGATCAACGGAGCAGATCTGTATTCTTCCAGCTGGGGCCGAAGTCCCCTTAGCTGGCATCCTGTAGAATAATAAATCTGTGTCCCTTGTGATAGACCCATGATGTCTTGGCTGCAGTCCTGTAGAGTCCCTGGATTTTTCGATGTCTTGACTAAATCTCTGGCTCTCTCTCTGTCTCATAGAGGCATATCACCTCTTTTATGTTTAATAAGTGTTCTTCAATCCAGCATGATAGATAAGAGGAAGAATGGTGATGACCAAGTCACATTGTTTGATTATGTAACCTATGTACAGGGGTGGATTAAGGGTAGCCAGGGCCCTGGGCTGTTCATACTCTGTGGGCCCCCCTGGTCATGTGACGGGGTCATCATATACCTGAAACAGATTATTCCAGGCGCCTCCACCCCTCGAACTGTCCACAGTCCCACCGCCCTCTCATGGAAAAACTCCACTTCTCACCTATCACACATTAACAGTTCCCATCACCAGATCACATACATAGCCAGCAGCTTTTGTTTTGGCCAAAAGATTTTTTTAAGCCGCCACCACAACACGGTAGACACTTTTGGCCGGGCCCTACTCTACTGTAACCTGTTATGTTTCGGTAGCTGAGGAGTGCAGGTAAAAAGGCAATACACCAGAGAAGTTGGAAACTATGAGATTGCAGTACCCTGACTAACCACCACAACTAGAGGCAGCCGTGGAGCGTTCCTACGTTGGTCCTAGACGCCTCGTCACAGCCTGAGAAACTAACTACACCTTAAGATAGAGGAAAGCTATCTGCCCCGGAGCAGATCCCCAAAGAACATAGAAAGCCCCCAAACATGTAATGGCGGTTAGACAAGATGAAATACTGACACAGACAGAAAATAGTATGAGCAAACGTTGGGGCCCAAACTACCTAAATAGAAAAGGATAGGAAGGGCACTTACTGCAATCCCAAAAAACCCTGAAAAGCACCAACTCTACTAATTTCAAAATCACCTGAGATCACACGACCTCTACCACCTAAATTAGTTCTCTGGTGTAACAAAATCAAAACAGCAGCCACTGAAAAAACTGGAAAAAGCAAAAGTACAAATATCAGTGGCTGAACTAAACTGAGAGGGCAAAAGCCCCCGGAGGGGACCCTGAAGACCCCCACAGAAGTGCAGGACAAAATGCAAAAATCAAGCACAAAAACAAAAAGAAGAAAATGTCTTATCTGTTAGCAGGAGATGCAGACACGACACAGCAGGCTACAAAGGAAACAGGACTCAAGGATTGAGACCAGAACAATTGATCACCGGCAACCCTGATGGGAAGGCGACTCCCTTATATAAGACCAGTCAGTAACACCTGATTCCCACTCATCACAATCTTCACTGGACAGTCCAGTACCGCTTGTAACCACCAGAGGGAGCCTCTGCTCAGAACTCATTTCAAGTCCATTCACAACAGTACCCCCCCCTTGAGGAGGGGTCACCGAACCCTCACTTGAGCAACCAGGTCGGTCAGGATGAGTTCTATGATACGCACGGATGAGTCTCCTAGCATGGATGTCCGAAGCAAACACCCAAGAATTGTCTTCCTGACCATAACCTCTCCACTTAACCAAATACTGGAGTTTCCGTCTAGAAAAACGAGAATTCAATATTTTCTCAACCACAAACTCCATATTGCCCTCAACCAGAACAGGGTCAGGAGGCAAAGCAGTAGGAACCACTGGCTCAACAAACCTCTTCAACAAGGACTTGTGGAACACGTTATGGATCTTAAATGTCCCTGGAAGAAGCAAACGAAAAGAAACAGGATTAAGAATCTCCATGATCTTATAAGGTCCAATGAACCTAGGCTTAAATTTAGGAGATGCCACTCTCAGGAATATTTCTTGAGGACAACCAGACCAAGTCCCCCACTTTAAACCGAGGACCATCAGTCCTATGCCGGTTAGCAAACCACTGGGCCCTCTCCTGAGGGACAACCTCTCCACTACCTGGTCCCAAATCTGTTGCATACGCTCCACAACAGAGTCAACACCTGGACAGACAGAAGCCTCCGTCTGTCCTGAAGAAAATCGAGGGTGAAACCCAGAATTACAGAAAAATGGAGACATCAAAGTGGCAGAGCTAGCCCTATTATTAAGAGCAAACTCAGCCAAAGGCAAAAAAGAGACCCAGTCATCCTGATCAGCAGACACAAAGCATCTTAGATAAGTCTCCAATGTCTGGTTTGTTCTCTCAGTTTGACCATTGGTCTGAGGATGAAACGCCGAGGAGAAAGACAATTGAACACCAAGTTTAGAACAAAAGGTCCTCCAAAATCTGGAAACAAACTGGACTCCTCTGTCAGACACAATGTTCTCAGGAATGCCGTGTAAACGAACCACGTGCTGAAGGAACAAAGGCACCAATTCAGAGGAGGAAGGCAACTTAGGTAATGGCACAAGATGTATCATCTTAGAAAACCTATCACAAATCACCCAGATGACGGTCATTCTCTGAGAAACAGGGAGGTCGGAAATGAAATCCATAGAGATATGGGTCCATGGTCTCTTGGGCACAGGCAATGGCATCAACAAACCACTAGAGCGAGAGCAAGGCTTGGAGCGAGAGCAAGTCCCGCAGGACTGCACAAACTCCCTGACATCACGAGACAAGGTAGGCCACCAAAAGGACCGACTAACCAAGTCTCTGGTACCAAAAATTCCGGGATGCCCAGCCAACGCGGAACAATGAATCTCAGATATCACACTCTTTTTCCACTGGTCCGGGACAAACAATTTTCCAACAGGGCAGCGCTCGGGCCTATCCTCCTGACACCCTTCCAGAGCAAGTCTCAAATTGGGTGAGATGGCAGAAAGAACTACACCCTCTTTCAAAATAACAGAAGGATCAGATAACTCAGGAGAGTCCGCAAGGAAACTCCTCGAGAGGGCATCCGCCTTAACATTCTTAGTGCCAGGAAGAAAGGAAACCACAAAATTAAAACGTGTGAAAAACAAGGCCCACCTGGCCTGTCTAGGATTGAGTCGCTTGGCAGATTCCAGATAAACCAGATTCTTATGGTCCGTAAGGACCACCACCTGATGTTTGGCTCCCTCCAGCCAATGTCTCCACTCTTCAAAAGCCCACTTCATGGCCAGTAACTCCCGATTACCCACGTCATAATTACGTTCAGTAGAAGAAAATTTTCGAGAGAAAAAGGCACAAGGGTTACTTTTAGAGGTCTCTGGATCTTTTTGGGACAAAACGGCACCTGCCCCAATTTCAGAGGCATCAACCTCCACCTGAAATGGCAGAGAAACATCAGGCTGCCTAGAACAGGAGCAGAAGTGAATCTCTGCTTAAGTTCCTGAAATGCAGAGACTGCCTCAGGAGGCCAATTCACCACATCAGAACCCTTTCTGGTCAAATCAGTCAATGGTTTAACAATAACCGAGAAATTACCAATAAATTTACGATAAAAATTGGCAAAACCCAAAAATCTTTGAAGAGCCTTTAATGAAGTAGGTTGGACCCAATCACAGATGGCCTGAACCTTGACCGGGTCCATTTCAATAACAGATGGGGACAAAATGAATCCCAGAAATGAGATCCTCTGTACGCCAAAAAGACACTTTGATCCCTTCACATACAGAGCATTCTCTCTCAAAATCTGAAATACAGTTCGAACATGTTTCACATGAGAGTCCCAGTCATTAGAAAAAATCAAGATATCATCCAAATAAACAATCAGAAATTTATCCACAAAATCCCTGAAAATGTCATTCATGAAGGACTGGAAGACAGAAGGAGCATTAGTGAGCCCAAAGGGCATCACAAGGTACTCAAAATGCCCCTCAGGGGTATTGAATGCCGTCTTCCATTCATCCCCGTGCTTAATGCGAATAAAGTTATATGCCCCCCTGAGGTCAAGCTTGGTAAACCAAGTAGCGTTTTTCACCCTGGAAAACAGGTCAGAAATCAAAGGTAACGGGTATTGATATTTTACAGTAATATTGTTCAAAAGACGATAATCAATACACGGCCTTAATGAACCATCCTTTTTGGCCACAAAGAAAAAACCGGCACCTAAGGGTGAAGAGGATGGTCTGATATGACCCTTCTCCAATGATTCCTTGATATAAGACCGCATAGCGTCATGTTCAGGTACAGACAAGTTAAAAAGGCGACCTTTAGGGAATTTACTACCAGGCACTAATTCAATAGCGCAGTCATAGCTCCTATGGGGAGGCAAGGATGCAGATTTACTTTCGCTAAACACATCAGAAAAATCAATCAAAAAGTCAGGAACATCCTGAGCCTGGGGGGAGGCAGAAAAACAGGAGTGTTGGTATTAACACATTGGCAGCCCCAACTGGTTACAGACACAGATTTCCAATCCAAAACAGGATTATGAGACTGCAACCAAGGGAAGCCCAGTACGATAATATCATGCAGATTATACAGAACCAAAAATTTACAGCACTCCTGATGATCAGGTCCAACCCTCATTATCACCTGAGTAGAGAACTGAGGTTTATTCTCAGCCAAAGGGGTAGAATCGATCCCCAGTAGGGGAATAGACTTCTGTAGGGGTATCAAGGGACAACCCACAACGTTTAGCAAAATCATAATCCATCAGGTTAATAGCTGCTCCAGAATCAACGAAAGCCTGAGCAGAAAATGAGGACAGAGAGCATATCAGAGTGACAGTTAATAAAAACTTAGTCTGAACACTACCCAAGACAACTGAGCGTGCAAAACGTCTTCCCCGCTTAGGGCAGACTGAAATAGCATGAGAGGCATCAGCACAGTAGAAACATAACCAATTGCGCTTTCGAAACTCATGACGCTGTGCCCCAGACACCACTCTATCACACTGCATGGGTTCAGAAGCAGGTTCACAAGGCAACACCATTCCACGCATACTTCTCCGCACACGCAAACGTCTGTCAATTTGAATCGCTAATGACATAGAATCATTGAGACCAGAGGGGACAGAGAATCCCACCATAACATCCTTTACATTATCTGACAGACCCTTCCGAAAAAGGGCCGCCAAAGCGTCGTCATTCCACTTGGTCAGGACTGCCCACCTACGGAATCTCTGACAGTATAACTCAGCGTCATCAAGACCCTGATTTAATACCAACAAGGCTTTTTCAGCTTGATCAGTGACATTAGGCTCATCGTACAATAACCCCAAAGCCTGAAAAAATGCATCAACATCACTCAAAACAGGATCCCCAGGTGTCAGGGAAAAAGCCCAACTGAGGATCGCCGCGCAGGAGAGAGATGACAATTTGAACCTGCTGCGCTGCGTTCCCTGAGGACTTAGATTTTAAGGCAAAAAACAATTTACAATTATTTTTGAAATTCTGAAACTTAGCTCGATCCCCTAAAAACAAATCTGGCATGGGAATCCTAGGTTCCACAACAGGCAATCTAGCAAGATAGGCAGCAATACTCCGAACCTCAGTGGCAAGCTGATCCACACGGCCAGACAACTGTGCAAACTCCATTGAGAGAAAAAAAAATCCTCCCCAGCACCCAGAGATACAGAGGGAAAAAAATGCAACAAACAGAAAAATATCTCTGACAACTCTGACAACCTTTTTTCTTTCACAATATTTTTTCCCTTCTGTGAGTACCATACAATTTTCAATTTTTAGGCCGGTGATACTGTTATGTTTCGGTAGCTGAGGAGTGCAGGTAAAAAAGGCAATACACCAGAGAAGTTGGAAACTATGAGATTGCAGTACCCTGACTAACCACCACAACTAGAGGCAGCCGTGGAGCGTTCCTACGTTGGTCCTAGACGCCTCGTCACAGCCTGAGAAACTAACTACACCTAAAGATAGAAAGAGGAAAGCTATCTGCCCCGGAGCAGATCCCCAAAGAACATAGAAAGCCCCCAAACATGTAATGGCGGTTAGACAAGATGAAATACTGACACAGACAGAAAATAGTATGAGCAAACGTTGGGGCCCAAACTACCTAAATAGAAAAGGATAGGAAGGGCACTTACTGCAATCCCAAAAAACCCTGAAAAGCACCAACTCTACTAATTTCAAAAACACCTGAGATCACACGACCTCTACCACCTAAATTAGTTCTCTGGTGTAACAAAATCAAAACAGCAGCCACTGAAAAAACTGGAAAAAGCAAAAGTACAAACATCAGTGGCTGAACTAAACTGAGAGGGCAAAAGCCCCCGGAGGGGACCCTGAAGGCCCCCACAGAAGTGCAGGACAAAATGCAAAAATCAAGCACAAAAACAAAAAGAAGAAAATGTCTTATCTGTTAGCAGGAGATGCAGACACGACACAGCAGGCTACAAAGGAAACAGGACTCAAGGATTGAGACCAGAACAATTGATCACCGGCAACCCTGATGGGAAGGCGACTCCCTTATATAAGACCAGTCAGTAACACCTGATTCCCACTCCTCACAATCTTCACTGGACAGTCCAGTACCGCTTGTAACCACCAGAGGGAGCCTCTGCTCAGAACTCATTTCAAGTCCATTCACAACAGTAACCTATTAAATATTTGTTAAAATATCCAATACAATTTAGGTATATTTTTATTTATTTTTCAATTTTTAAAATGACCAATAATATCACATACAAGGAACAAATACCACTACACCATGTCAAGATCACCTCTTCCCACCACAGTGATCGAATAATATCACATGCAAGGAACAAATACCGCAACACCATGTCCAGACCACATATTACCACCAGATAGTGACTGAATACTACAATACTGATCAGTAATTAAAAAAAAACAATACTATCACCATAAGTGCCATTATACACAGGAGATCTGTACTTAGTATGCAGTGTCTGTGTACAGGTAATACAGTGATCACTGGTGATATACACAGGAGCTCTGTATGTAATGTATAGGTAATACAGTTATCACTGGTGACATTATACACAGGACTTGTGTATATAATATACAGTGTATAGTGTCAGTGTACATGTAACACTGACTCACCAGTGACATCTCTAGTTGAAGTCCTTCATCTTTGTTTTTCATTTTTCATCCAGCACAGACCGCCATCACTTCTTCCAGCCAGGGCTCATCTCTGCAGGAAATAACACAGTTATCTCGAGCTCCGTTTGCAGAACACATTACTTAATTTTTCCCAACTTCTACATTACACCACATGAAGAAAAAAAGGCGACATAGTATCACTCTACACAGTAACAGGACCTCACCCCCATTTAAAACAGTATCCTCAAAAAATAAAATAAATACATCACTGCAGTAATAATATCCCTTAATTAGCCCCTATGGTAATAATATTCCCCCATGTGTCTCATTCCTGGCTTCAGCCATATGTTCTCCCATCCTGCCCTCTTGAGTATCCATTCTGCCCCATATGATCTCCCCATCTGTCTCCATCGTATCCATCCTGCCCCATGATCCTGCACAATCTGTCTCCAACCCTGCCCCATCTGTCTCCAATCCTGCCCCCAGTGTGTCCAATCATGCCCATATCTCCATTCTGCCCCCTATGTCTCCAATCATGCCCCCATGTCTGCAATCCTGCCCCATATCTCCAATCATGCCCCGTGGCTGCATTCTGCCCCATCTGTCTCCAGTCATGCCCCCCAGTGTCTCCAGTCATGCCCCCATGTCTTTCATCCTGCCCCCTGTGTCTCCAATCATGCCCCGTGTCTCCATTCTGCCACATCTGTCTCCAATCCTGCACTATCTCTCCAATCCTGCCCCATCTGTCTCCAATCCTGCCCTCAGTGGCTCCAGTCATGCCCATGTCTTTCATCCTGCCCCCTGTGTCTCCAATCATGCCCCATATCTCCATTCTGCCCCCTGTGTCTCGCATTCTGCCCGTGTCTCGCATTCTGCCCCATGTCCAGCATTCTGCCCCAATGTTCAGCATTCTGCCCCTATGTTCAGCATTCTGGCCCAATGTCCAGGATTCTGCCCCCCGTGTCCAGCATTCTGCCCCCGTGTCCAGCATTCTGTCCCTCGTGTCCAGCATTCTATCCCCCCGTGTCCAGCATTCTGCTCCCGTGACCAGCATTCTGTCCCCCGTGTCCAGCATTCTGCCCCCCCGTGTCCAGCATTCTGCCCCCCGTGTCCAGCATTCTGTCCTCCGTGTCCAGCATTCTGCCCCCCGTGTCCAGCATTGTCTCCCGTGTTCAGCATTCTGTCTCCCGTGTCCAGCATTCTATCCCCCGTGTCCAGCATTCTGCTCCCGTGACCAGCATTCCCTGTCCCCCGTGTCCAGCATTCTGCCCCCCGTGTCCAGCATTCTGTCCTCCGTGTCCAGCATTCTGTCCTCCGTGTCCAGCATTCTGTCCTCCGTGTCCAGCATTCTGTCCTCCGCGTCCAGCATTCTGTCCTCCGCGTCCAGCATTCTGCCCCGTGTCCAGCATTCTGCCCCGTGTCCAAGATTCTGTCCCCCGTGTCCAGCATTCTGTCCCCGTGTCTCAGTCTGCCCTCATGTCCAGCATTCTGCCCCCGTGTCCCAGTTTGCCCCATGTCCAGCATTCTGCCCCGTTTCTCACAGTCTGCCCCATATCCAGTATTCTGCCCCCATGTCTCACAGTCCACCCCCCGTGTCCAGCTTTCTGTCCCCCGTGTCCATTCTATCCCCCGAGTCTCACAGGCTGCCCCGGGCCGGGCCCCCTGGATCGCCGCTCAATAACAATTACGTCAGACGCCGGCGACGTGCGCGCTGCGGCTGCCGTCAGCTGCCAGCCTCCGATTGGCTGGTGGCTGGTAACTATTGACGTGCGGGCACGGGCCCGCACGTCAATAGCTTTAAACTGCCACAGCGCCGCTAAGGGCCCGATTCAGCCTGCCGGCTGCTGGTAGGGGCCCGGTGAGCAGAAGAGACGGGATCCGATGCGGGCCCCCTCTGCCCACCGGGCCCCATACGCCAGTCAGGGCAGTAATGCCCTGATGGCGGCCCTGGGCTACCGCCCAGATTGACCCTCTGATAATCCGCCCCTGCCTATTTGCATAGATTGTCCTCTGTTTTAAAAATCAACAAACTATCTGGCCTAAACAATGTATAGTTAGCATATCAGTAAATATTACTAGTCATCAAGGATAAGAGAACAATATGCTGTATCAAATGTCAACTTGCAAGTCAATATTAAAGACTTACACAAGCCAAAGTCTATTTTCTTGATCAACCAGAAAGAAATACATTCAAAAGTCAACATATAGACAACAGTCTATTCTTCCTGGCTTGCTAAAAATAGTTGTCTGGTTAATTAAGATACAATACTGTGTCTCCACATCGGGG
>JARQOD010007083.1:0-40359 GCA_033576555.1 Oophaga sylvatica | reverse complement strand
AAACAGATTATAAAGTTCCTTGGGGGGTTTATTTTCCAAAATGGGTCACTTGTGGGGGGTTTCCACTTTTTAGGGTCAGGGGCTCCCCAAAAGCGACAGGGCCCGATCTCAATTTCAGCCTTTTTTATTTTTGAAAAGTAAAACGGCGCCCCTTCCCTTAGGCTCGCTGTGCACACAGACAGTGGTTTTCCCCCACTTTTTGGGGTTAGGGGCTACTCGGAGAATTTCAAACAACTTTATCTTCCTTTTCTTCTTTTCCTTTGAAAAAAAAAAAAAAAGTTTGAAAAAAAGATCTTTTTTTGTGGCTTAAAAAGTTAAATATCTTTTTTTTCCTTCCATTTGCTTCATTCCCTGTAAAGCACCTAAGGGTTAAAAAACTTTTTGAAGGGGTTTTTGGTACCTTGGGGGGTGCGTTTTTAAAATGTGCACTTTTGGGTATTTTTGCAAAATTAGACCCCCAAGTGCTTCAAATATGGGGTTTTGGTCCCAAAAAAAAAGGTTTTGTAAATTTTTTGAAAAAAGAAAAAACGGGGTCACTTTTAACCTTTAAAATTTTCCTAAAAAAAAAAAATTTTGATTCCAAAATTGTCGATGAAAAGAGACAGGGGGAATTGTTTTTCAAATATTTTGTGTGACATTTTCTCGTTTTAAGGGAAAAAAAATTCAAAGTTTGAAATTGAAAAAATTTTCAAAATTTTCGCCATATTTGAAATTTTTTTCAAAAATAAACGCAAGTTATATCGAAAAATTTTTTCCAATAACGGAAGTAAATAGTCACGGAAAACAATTCAAATCGCGCAGACCCGTTGAAGCGTTCCGAGTTATAACCTCAAAAAAGACAGGGGCGAATTGAAAAAAATTGGGCCCGGTCTTAATTTAAAACCCCCCTTTGGGGGTGAAGGGGAAAAGACCGGATTACATTGGCTCCCCTTGGTATTTGGACCCTCTATGCCACCCAATGGTTTTGGGAAAGGGTGACGTCTTTGGTCGCAAAGCAAGAGTTAAAATGACTTTCCTTGCTAAAAATAGCATCATAACCAGCCTTAAGGCTAGGTCTCAATAGCATCACCGCGACCCCACAATGTTGCACCTTCAGGATCGCTGGTGTATCGCTACATGATCGCTGCTGAGCTGCCAAACAGGCAGCTCAGGCAGCGATCTGGGACAGCGACACTGCGGGTAACATCGCTTAGTTACCCGCAGTGTACCTTGGATACCAGCGCCCTGATGCAGGGAGCTGGTATCCAAGGTACACAGCGGGTTTCCAAGCGCTGCGCGGTGCCTGGAAACCCGCTGTGTACCTTGGATACCAGCTCCCCTGCATCAGGGCGCTGGTATCCAAGGTACACAGCGGGTTTCTAGGCACAGCCCCGCGCCTGGAAACCCGCTGTGTACCTTGGTTACCAGCGGATCGCTGCTCTCCCGCCTGTCACACGCAGCGATGCGTGCCTGTCAGCGGGAGAGCAGCGATCAAAAAAATGTCCTGACATTTCAGCGACGATCAGCGATACCCAGCAGGGGGGCTGATCGTCGCTGAATGTCTCACACAGCGATATCGCTGGTGAGATCGCTGCTGCGTCACAAAACTAGTGACTCAGCAGCGATCTCGGTAGCGATATCGCTATGTAAGACGGGCCCTATAGTCCTAATGCACAGGACTCATGTCAGGGTTGTAGCTTCCTGACAATTACCTTATTGTTCACCAGCTTTCATTGAAGCTTCATAGGTGATAGGAAACCACTGGAACTTGATAAAAACGTGATAACACAGTTCATCTCAGCATCATAGGATCATCGTCCTCTGCAGTCGTGGTTGTCAGGTTAGGCCTCTTTCACACATCCGGCGGGCGCCTAAACGGCGCCCCCGGCATTTAGCCGCAGCGCCGCATCCGGTATTTTGTATGAAAACCGGATGCGCCGCATCCGGTTTTTCGCCGCATCCGGTTCACGAATGCGGCAAAAAAACGCATCCGTCTCATCCGGTGTATCCGGTTTGGCATCCGTTGACGCCGTATGCGCCGGATCCGTTTTTTTAAGAACGCCCTTTTTGGGGTTCCAAATATGATTGGCTACTGTCCTATATATACACTGGTCCTACATCCCTTCTTTGACAGGTTGTAGAGGAGCAAGTGCAGTTTTGAGAGAAGAGCAAGTAGCAAGTGATTGGCGAACATGGATGTCATTATCGGCAATATCTTCAGGAATCTTGTTGATTTTACTGCGGAGATGAATCGATTGAGGTTTATCGTTCTGGAGAAGGAGCGAAAGTTTGAGGAGCAGCGCAATAGACGTCAGCGAAGACGCCGCCGTATGTGGATCCACCCCATCACGGCACAGAGATTAACTCGTGGTGTCTATTCCACACTGAACATGGAGCTGCGACAAAATCCAGATAAGTTCTTTGCCTATCTGCGGATGAAGAAAGAAAACTTTGATGATTTGCTGGAGCGTGTTGGAGACCAAATTAAAAAATCGGACACCTACTGTCGGTTCTCGGTATCTCCGGCGGAGCGTCTCATGGTGACTATAAGGTAAGCTATATGTATTGGATCTGTTTGCTTGAGCGCACTTGTAATTTTATCATTAATTGAACATCACAGGCCAACTAGGAAACCATATGAGTAGCCCCAAATTTAGTTATAAAACAGTCTTTGTCATAGATGTGATTATGTTTGGTATCTCCAATAGTCGTAGCTGAGTTCTGGTATGTAATGCTGCGTTTCTGAAATAATTTGTATTTTCTAATTTGTTTTCAGATTTCTGGCAACTGGCGAAACTCTATCATCGCTACATTTTCAGTATCGGATGGGAATCTCCACACTATCCGGCATAATAAAGTACACTTGTCGTGCTCTGTGGGATACTTTGGTTGGAGAATTTATTCCAGAGCCAACAACAGAGCGGTGGCTTGAAATAGCGGACCAGTTTCTACGCATCTGCCAGTTCCCCAATTGCCTGGGGGCCGTTGATGGAAAGCACATCCGCATTCAAAAGCCAAAAGGAACTGGATCTGAATTCTTTAACTATAAAAAATATTTCTCTATCGTCCTGATGGCTATTGCAGATGCGCACTACAAGTTTATCACGGTGGACATTGGGTCTTATGGACGGTCTAATGACTCCCAAGTGTTTAAACTATCTGCTATGGGACGTAAATTGTATGGAAACAGTTTTCATTTTCCCCCCCCTAGGCCACTGCCTCAAACCTCAGGCCCACCGATGCCATTCGTGTGTGTAGGTGATGAGGCATTCCAGCTGTCCCAACACCTATTGAAGCCGTATGCCAGCAGAGAATTGACACATACAAAGCGGATATTTAACTACCGCCTCACAAGAGCCAGACGGATGGTGGAGTGTGCCTTTGGCATTATGACAGCTAAATGGCGTGTCCTTTTGACTGCAATTAACTTGAAGACCGAGACTGTTGATGTTGTAGTGAAAGCGTGCGTGGTCCTACATAATTTTGTCCTAACCAAGGAACCAATTTCTCTGGAGGACCACAATCAAGAAACAACTTTGCACAACTACAGCAAATTACCACTCGCAGTACAGTCGCGGTTTCAAGAATGAGGGACCAGTTTGCTCAATACTTTGTGGCACCGGAAGGTAGTGTTGACTGGCAGGATGACAGAGTGTGATAAATGTATTGTTTCTTTTAATAATTTTCTTTACCCACAATAAACCTTTAATAGTTTACTTGTCTACCTGTTGTGAATGGGTTTGAGATGAGTTCTGAGCAGAGGCTCCCTCTGGTGGTTACAAGCAGTGCTAGTCTGTCCAGTGAAGATTGTGAGGACTGGGAATCAGGTGTTACTGACTGGTCTTATATAAGGGAGTCACCTTCCCATCAGGGTTGCCGTGATCAATTGTTCTGGTCTGAATCCTTTATTCCAGTTTCCCTTGTAGCCTGCTGTGTCGTGTCTGCATCTCCTGCTAACAGATAAGACTTTTTCTTCTTTTGTGTTTGTGCTATATTTTTGCATTTTGTCCTGCCCTTCTGTGAGGGCCTTCAGGGTCCCCTCCGGGGGCTTCTGCCCTCTCAGTTTTGTTCAGCCACTGATGTTTGTACTTTTGCTTTTTCCAGTTTTTTCAGTGGCTGCTGTTTTGATTTTGTTACACCAGAGAACTAATTTAGGTGGAAGAGGTCGTGTGATCTCAGGTGTTTTTGAAATTAGTAGAGTTGGTGCCTTTCAGGGTTTTCTGGGATTGCAGTAAGTACCCTTCCTATCCTTTTCTATTTAGTTAGTTTGGGCCCCAGCGTTTGCTCATACTATTTTCTTTCTGTGTCAGTATTTCATCTTGTCTAACCGCCATTACTTGTTTGGGGGCTTTCTATTATCTTTGGGGTTCTGCTCCGGGGCAGATAGCTTTCCTATATCTATCTTTAGGTGTAGTTAGTTTCTCAGGCTGTGACGAGGCGTCTAGGACCAACGTAGGAACGCTCCACGGCTGCCTCTAGTTGTGGTGGTTAGTCAGGGTACTGCAATCTCATAGATTCCAACTGCTCTGGTGTATTGCCTTTTTTACCTGCACTCCTCAGCTACTGAAACATAACAGTATCATCGGCCTAAAAATTGAAAATTGTATGGTACTCACAGAAGGGAAAAAATATTGTGAAAGAAAAAAGGTTGTCAGAGTTGTCAGAGATATTTTTCTGTTTGTTGCATTTTTTTCCCTCTGTATCTCTGGGTGCTGGGGAGGATCTTTTCTCTCAATGGAGTTTGCACAGTTGTCTGGCCGTGTGGATCAGCTTGCCACTGAGGTTCAGAGTATTGCTATCTATCTTGCTGGGTTGCCTGTTGTGGAACCTAGGATTCCCATGCCAGATTTGTTTTTAGGGGATCGAGCTAAGTTTCAGAATTTCAAAAATAATTGTAAATTGTTTTTTGCCTTAAAATCTAAGTCCTCAGGGAACGCAGCGCAGCAGGTTCAAATTATCATCTCTCTCCTGCGCGGCGATCCTCAGGATTGGGCTTTTTCCCTGATACCTGGGGATCCTGTTTTGAGTGATGTTGATGCATTTTTTCAGGCCTTGGGGTTATTGTACGATGGGCCTAATGTCACTGATCAAGCTGAAAAAGCCTTGTTGGCATTAAATCAGGGGCTTGATGACGCTGAGTTATACTGTCAGAGATTCCGTAGGTGGGCAGTCCTGACCAAATGGAATGACGACGCTTTGGCAGCCCTTTTCCGGAAGGGTCTGTCAGATAATGTAAAGGATGTTATGGTGGGATTCCCTGTCCCCTCTGGTCTCAATGATTCTATGTCATTAGCGATTCAAATTGACAGACGTTTGCGTGAGCGGAGAAGTATGCGTGGAATGGTGTTGCCTTGTGAACCTGCTTCTGAACCCATGCAGTGTGATAGAGTGGTGTCTGGGGCACAGCGTCATGAGTTTCGAAAGCGCAATGGGTTATGTTTCTACTGTGGTGATGCCTCTCATGCTATTTCAGTCTGCCCTAAGTGGGGAAGACGTTTTGCACGCTCAGTTGTCTTGGGTAGTGTTCAGACTAAGTTTTTATTAACTGTCACTCTGATATGCTCTCTGTCCTCATTTTCTGCTCAGGCTTTCGTTGATTCTGGAGCAGCTATTAATCTGATGGATTATGATTTTGCTAAACGTTGTGGGTTTCCCTTGATACCCCTACGGAAGTCTATTCCCCTACTGGGGATCGATTCTACCCCTTTGGCTGAGAATAAACCCCAGTTTTCTACTCAGGTGATAATGAGGGTTGAACCTGATCACCAGGAGTGCTGCAAATTTTTGGTTCTGTATAATCTGCATGACATTATTGTACTAGGTTTTCCTTTGTTACAGTCTCATAATCCTGTTTTGGATTGGAAATCTGTGTCTGTAACCAGTTGGGGCTGCCAATGTGTTAATACCAACACTCCTGTTTTTTCTGCCTCCCCCAGGCTCAGGATGTTCCTGACTTTTTGATTGATTTTTCTGATGTGTTTAGCGAAAGTAAATCTGCATCCTTGCCTCCCCATAGGAGCTATGACTGCGCTATTGAATTAGTGCCGGGTAGTAAATTCCCTAAAGGTCGCCTTTTTAACTTGTCTGTACCTGAACATGACGCTATGCAGTCTTATATCAAGGAGTCATTGGAGAAAGGTCATATCAGACCATCCTCTTCACCCTTAGGTGCCGGTTTTTTCTTTGTGGCCAAAAAGGATGGTTCATTAAGGCCGTGTATTGATTATCGTCTCTTGAACAATATTACTGTGAAATATCAATACCCGTTACCCTTGATTTCTGACCTGTTTTCCAGGGTGAAAAACGCTACTTGGTTTACCAAGCTTGACCTCAGGGGGGCGTATAACCTTATTCGCATTAAGCACGGGGATGAATGGAAGACGGCATTCAATACCCTGAAGTGCATTTTGAGTACCTGGTGATGCCCTTTGGGCTCACTAATGCTCCTTCCGTCTTCCAGTCCTTCATGAATGACATTTTCAGGGATTTTGTGGACAAATTTCTGATTGTTTATTTGGATGATATCTTGATTTTTTCTAATGACTGGGACTCTCATGTGAAACATGTTCGAACTGTATTCCAGATTTTGAGAGAGAATGCTCTGTATGTGAAGGGATCAAAGTGTCTTTTTGGCGTACAGAGGATCTCATTTCTGGGATTCAATTTGTCCCCATCTGTTATTGAAATGGACCCGGTCAAGGTTCAGGCCATCTGTGATTGGGTCCAACCTACTTCATTAAAGGCTCTTCAGAGATTTTTGGGTTTTGCCAATTTTTATCGTAAATTTATTGGTAATTTCTCGGTTATTGTTAAACCATTAACTGATTTGACCAGAAAGGGTTCTGATGTGGTGAATTGGCCTCCTGAGGCAGTCTCTGCATTTCAGGAACTTAAGCATAGATTCACTTCTGCTCCTGTTCTACAGCAGCCTGATGTTTCTCTGCCATTTCAGGTGGAGGTTGATGCCTCTGAAATTGGGGCAGGTGCCGTTTTGTCCCAAAGATATCCAGAGACCTCTAAAAGTAACCCTTGTGCCTTTTTCTCTCGAAAATTTTCTCCTACTGAACGTAATTATGACGTGGGTAATCGGGAGTTATTGGCCATGAAGTGGGCTTTTGAAGAGTGGAGACATTGGCTGGAGGGAGCCAAACATCAGGTGGTGGTCCTTACGGACCATAAGAATCTGGTCTATCTGGAATCTTCCAAGCGACTCAATCCTAGACAGGCCAGGTGGGCCTTGTTTTTCACACGTTTTAATTTTGTGGTTTCCTTTCTTCCTGGCACTAAGAATGTTAAGGCGGATGCCCTCTCGAGGAGTTTCCTTGCGGACTCTCCTGAGTTATCTGATCCTTCTGTTATTTTGAAAGAGGGTGTAGTTCTTTCCGCCATCTCGCCCAATTTGAGACTTGCTCTGGAGGGGTGTCAGGAGGATAGGCCCGAGTGCTGCCCTGTTGGAAAATTGTTTGTCCCGGACCAGTGGAAAAAGAGTGTGATGTCTGAGATTCATTGTTCCGCGTTGGCTGGGCATCCCGGAATTTTTGGTACCAGAGACTTGGTTAGTCGGTCCTTTTGGTGGCCTACCTTGTCTCGTGATGTCAGGGAATTTGTGCAGTCCTGCGGGACTTGCTCTCGCTCCAAGCCTTGCTCTCGCTCTAGTGGTTTGTTGATGCCATTGCCTGTGCCCAAGAGACCATGGACCCATATCTCTATGGATTTCATTTCCGACCTTCCTGTTTCTCAGAGAATGACCACCATCTGGGTAATTTGTGATAGGTTTTCCAAGATGATACATCTTGTGCCATTACCTAAGTTGCCTTCCTCCTCTGAATTGGTGCCGTTGTTCCTTCAGCACGTGGTTCGTTTACACGGCATTCCTGAGAACATTGTGTCTGACAGAGGAGTCCAGTTTGTTTCCAGATTTTGGAGGACTTTTTGTTCTAAACTGGGTGTTCAATTGTCTTTCTCCTCGGCATTTCATCCTCAGACCAATGGTCAAACTGAGAGAACAAACCAGACATTGGAGACTTATCTAAGATGCTTTGTGTCTGCTGTCAGGATGACTGGGTCTCTTTTTTGCCTTTGGCTGAGTTTGCTCTTAATAATAGGGCTAGCTCTGCTACTTTGATGTCTCCGTTTTTCTGTAATTCTGGGTTTCACCCTCGATTTTCTTCAGGACAGACGGAGGCTTCTGTCTGTCCAGGTGTTGACCCTGTTGTGGAGCGTATGCAACTGATTTGGGACCAGGTAGTGGAGAGGTTGTCCCTCTCTCAGGAGAGGGCCCAGCGGTTTGCTAACCGGCATAGGACTGATGGTCCTCGGTTTAAAGTGGGGGACTTGGTCTGGTTGTCCTCAAAGAATATTCCTATGAGAGTAGCATCTCCTAAATTTAAGCCTAGGTTCATTGGACCTTATAAGATCATGGAGATTATTAATCCTGTTTCTTTTCGTTTGCTTCTTCCAGGGACATTTAAGATCCATAACGTGTTCCACAAGTCCTTGTTGAAGAGGTTTGTTGAGCCAGTGGTTCCTGCTGCTGTGCCTCCTGACCCTGTTTTGGTTGAGGGCAATCTGGAGTATGTGGTTGAGAAAATATTAGATTCTCGTTTTTCTAGACGGAAACTTCAGTATTTGGTTAAATGGAGAGGTTATGGTCAGGAAGACAATTCTTGGGTGTTTGCTTCGGACATCCATGCTAGGAGACTTATCCGTGCGTATCATAGAACTCATCCTGACCGACCTGGTTGCTCAAATGAGGGTTCGGTGACCCCTCCTCAAGGGGGGGTACTGTTGTGAATGGGTTTGAGATGAGTTCTGAGCAGAGGCTCCCTCTGGTGGTTACAAGCAGTGCTAGTCTGTCCAGTGAAGATTGTGAGGACTGGGAATCAGGTGTTACTGACTGGTCTTATATAAGGGAGTCACCTTCCCATCAGGGTTGCCGGTGATCAATTGTTCTGGTCTGAATCCTTTATTCCAGTTTCCCTTGTAGCCTGCTGTGTCGTGTCTGCATCTCCTGCTAGCAGATAAGACTTTTTCTTCTTTTGTGTTTGTGCTATATTTTTGCATTTTGTCCTGCACTTCTCTGAGGGCCTTCAGGGTCCCCTCCGGGGGCTTCTGCCCTCTCAGTTTTGTTCAGCCACTGATGTTTGTACTTTTGCTTTTTCCAGTTTTTTCAGTGGCTGCTGTTTTGATTTTGTTACACCAGAGAACTAATTTAGGTGGAAGAGGTCGTGTGATCTCAGGTGTTTTTGAAATTAGTAGAGTTGGTGCCTTTCAGGGTTTTCTGGGATTGCAGTAAGTACCCTTCCTATCCTTTTCTATTTAGTTAGTTTGGGCCCCAGCGTTTGCTCATACTATTTTCTTTCTGTGTCAGTATTTCATCTTGTCTAACCGCCATTACTTGTTTGGGGACTTCTATTATCTTTGGGGTTCTGCTCCGGGGCAGATAGCTTTCCTATTTCTATCTTTAGGTGTAGTTAGTTTCTCAGGCTGTGACGAGGCGTCTAGGACCAACGTAGGAACGCTCCACGGCTGCCTCTAGTTGTGGTGGTTAGTCAGGGTACTGCAATCTCATAGATTCCAACTGCTCTGGTGTATTGCCTTTTTTACCTGCACTCCTCAGCTACCGAAACATAACATCTACCTTCTTGTGTGTTTCCTACTGTAACCTTTTGCCATTGTTGTGTCCATGGCTGTTTAACAAAACTATTTCACCTTTTGTCAAAAAAAAGTGTACATTGTAGGCCATGGTTCCTCAAATCCAGTCCTCAAGGCCCACCAACATGTCAAGTTTTCAGTCTTTCCTTTGTATTGCTCAGGTGATAATTGCCTCACCTGTGCAATAGAAAGGAAATCCTGAAAACATGATATGTTTTTGGTGGGCCTTGAGGACTGGAGTAGGGGAAACCTGGGGTAGGGAATAATCTAAAAAAGTACACATTTTTAGTAAAAAGATAATAGAAACCCGGGACATAACTTTGGCAAAAAGGTTGCATTTATGAACCTTTTAGCCAAAGTTAGCTGTACCTGTATAACAAATTTAAAACTTAACATCCTATAAATAAAGACAGACAACAATGTTAAACCAATGAACAATTTATTGAAAATTTTTTTTTTTAATATAATTGTTATAAAATTAGGCCTTTTGGCCAAATGTTTAACATAGAAATAACCTTTTTTTTATATGAAACTTTATTTTTTTATTAAACTTTATTTATTCAACTTTATTTTTTTATTAAATTTTTTTTTATTTCATTAAAAAAATGATAAACAAACACATATTTAAAGGTCTGTGTAGTGTGGGGTGGAAATACTGCTGGAGGGGCTGCGGGACACTTCGACCGTGGGAGTGTGGAGAGTGTGGAGGGACGAACGGGATGGTGGTGGGGAAGGAACAGGAAGAGGTGAAGGGGTGGAAAGACCAAAAGAATGGGAAGACAAGGCAGAACAGGTGGGTGGTGGTGGAGTGGAGGGTTGTGCATGAGGAGCAGGTGACATAGTAGGTATTTGGAAGGGGGAAGGAGATTGGTAGGTAGAAGTGTGGTAGGGGGTAGGTGGCTGGTAGTGGGTAGGTTGTTGGTACTGGGGAGGTGGTTGATATTGTGGAGGTTGATGGACCTGGGGATGTGGTTGGTATTGGGGAGGTTGATGGACCTGGGGAGGTGGTTGGTATTGAATAGGAGGGGAGGAGGTATGGCAGGTGGAGGGGGGGGAAGATGGACGGCGGCTGTAGGGGCGGGAGGTGGTGGAATGACTGGGGTGGATTGAGGATGGGAGACAACCTGCGCTAGAGCAGTGTGGCACGTGTGCATCACATACATCTGCTGGTCATAAGATAGCGGATCTATGCGCTCCGCAACCGACCTAAAAAAGCTGTAGTTCGGGGGTGCTCTTAACTCAGAACGCACAGTTTCCAGAAGTGTCTTGACCTCACCAACTAGTGAGGTTGTCTGATTAACGCCTGCGGCAACTTGTTCAGATAGCAACTTAAGGCAGTTCTGGAAAGATGCGTTCATGTGTAAGAACTCGGGCGCATAGTTCTTTTCCTGACCCTTCTGACGCTGCCGCCCAGTACCCGCAGCTGTACTAGAGGTGGCAGGGTCAGAAGGGTGGGGTAAAGGGAAGGCTATATCCTGACCAGCAGATTCATGTAATGCAGCCGGCCACGATGCTCCAGCGCTGGTGGAGGGGACAGCGGGATCAAGTGTGTGTGAAGTCTGGGAAGGGGCAGATGTGGAGGGTTGGTCAAAGTGTCCCTCGGTGTCGGTCTCCTGAGGGATCGCTCTAGAAGGCTCCAACTCTGCGGGCGCCCGAGTGCTGGTCACCGTGCTGTGGAAGAAACAAAAACATAAAATTAATATACAGATGTGGAATGGCCCTGGCTGGAAAAAAAAAAAGTTAACATTTTATGGTTATATTTACCTTCTGGTGACCATTGTTTCACGCAGGAACGCCAGAGCTCGTGCATATTTGTACTTGCTCTGGCGTCCTGAAGATCCACTCGGGGCCCGCATCTCTTTGTTAAATTCCTTCTTAAAGCAATCCCTCACAGACCGCCACCGCTTCATAATTCTCTCCCCTGAAATGAGAAAGCACACATTGGTTACTATACAACAACCACACTTTAGTCCTCGTGTCCCCCAGAGTTAATGTTTTCATTGTTTCCATAGTGTTTCACAAAAGAAAATAAGGAAAACAAGAAGCATTGGTTACACGAGGACAGAAGTTTTGAAAAAACACCTTTACAGTCAGCAACATGAACTATACTTACGTAATTTAGTCTGGGACCTAGGATTGAGGTCCTCCCAGCGGTGCACCATTGCTGCTGCCACTTCCGTCCAGAGCCGTCGTGTCACAATTTGATCCGCATGCCGGCGGTCCCCCATGTTCCACAGCGGCTCCCTTTCTCGGACCAGGTCGATCATCAACTCCACGTCCAATCCCTCCTCCGTGTCCGAGTCGGGAACACGCTGTGAAGCCTGTGAAATTAACAAAGAAAAAAAAAAAAATCATCAGACACATTGTTTGAAATTTTCAAAATTATACATGTTACAATGGGAAAATTAATGCACAAAACATTTTTAGATAACACGTTTTGTAAAAAGGAAAAATTATAGAAAATGGCAAAAAAAAAAACTTACACGTTGAGAACCGCCGACAGTCTCACGACGACTCTGGGAGGCGCTGGGAGAAACCCTCTGGCTCCCAGATGCGAGAGACTAAAAATGAAAAGAAAAATTAGGATATTGGCAGGTGTTGGCCGCTGTGTGAAGTATGTACTAAATGTTTTTCTATGTGTTGTGTGTACTGTGATGGTGTGTTTCTGCGATTGATGCAGGATACTTACGAATTGTGAGCCCACTCCGGGTATCTCTCCACCCCGTCCTTCTTCCTCTGGGAGCTCCTCGTCATCTTCAGATTCCTGTTATTAAAAAAACCCAATCAAGACATATAGCCCACAGATAGATTGTGGATAGAAAAATTAAAAATACATATTTTTACCGCCAATTCCTGACGATGGGTAGGAGGGCTCCCAGAAGAAGATGTGTCCTGCTGTGGCGGCTCTGGCTCTGGCTGGGAGGGAGGAGATGGCGATGCCGGTGGTGCTGCCGCCGCCGCTTCAGCCGCTGCCTCCTCCGCCAACACCGCCATTGCGGCAGCTGCAGCAGCTGTTTGACGTTGTCTGCTGTGGAAGAAACAAAAAGGGACAGTCAATATATTTCTATATTCCTTGGCCCTGGCTGAAAGAGAAAAACAAACATGTATTTTTATTGAAATGGGGGATGTAATCTTTACTTTCTACTGGCTTCCCTCCTTGCCCGCCTCTCCTCCTCTCGTCTATCTCCAGCCGCCGCCTCCCCCTCTGTTGTAGTCTTCTGCTGTTAAGTAAAAAGGGACTGTAAATTTTATATTCCTTGTCCATGGCTGAAAGAAAAACAAACATGTAATTTACAGCAAAATGTGTGCTGTAATACTTACTTTCTGCTTGCTAGCCTCCTAGCTTGGAGGTCCTCTCCTCCCCTCTGCTCAACTTGCGCTTCAGCCGCCGCCGCCGCCCCGGTGAAGTCTTCGGCTGTTGAATAAGGACACAAAAATGGACAGTGAATATATCTGTATTCCTCTGCCCTGGCTG
Source organism: Oophaga sylvatica (assembly GCA_033576555.1). Lineage (NCBI taxonomy): Eukaryota > Metazoa > Chordata > Amphibia > Anura > Dendrobatidae > Oophaga > Oophaga sylvatica. The sequence goes on along the minus strand of JARQOD010007083.1, from coordinate 27,251 downwards.
AAAGAGAAAAACAAACATGTAATTTAGAGCAAAATGTGTGCTGTAATACTTACTTTCTGCTTGCTAGCCTCCTAGCTTGGAGGTCCTCTCCTCCCCTCTGCTCAACTTGCGCTTCAGCCGCCGCCGCCACCCGGTGAAGTCTTCGGCTGTTGAATAAGGACACAAAACGGACAGTGAATATATCTGTATGCCTTTGCTCTGGCTGAAAGAGAAAAACAAACATGTAATTTAGAGCAAAATGTGTGCTGTAATACTTACTTTCTGCTTGCTAGCCTCCTAGCTTGGAGGTCCTCTCCTCCCCTCTGCTCAACTTGCGCTTCAGCCGCCGCCGCCGCCGCTCGTTGAATTCTTCTGCTGTTGAATAAGGACACAAAAAGGGACAGTGAATATATGTGGATTCCTTGTCCCTGGCTGAAAGAGAAAAACAAACATTTAATTTTTAGGCACATGGGGGATGTCATATTTACTTTCTACTGGCTTGCCTCCTTGTATCCAGGATCTCCTGCGCCCTTGAATCAGCAGCATCAATTCTTCTGCTGTGGAATTAACAGACAAAAAGGAATTGTGTTTATATGTATTGATTGTCCCTGTTTTAAAATATAACATTCAAACAAGGACATTATTCCGACCACATGCAATCATTTGTAGCCATCAACAGTACCATGGGTAAACCGTATCCCTGGACAAAAAAAAAAAAATTAAATAAATAAAAAATTAACAGTGGGAATCAACCGATCCCCAATAACCAAAAAAAAAACAGTACAAACATAATGATAATAAAAACATGGACATTTCACATACGAGCATGAGTAGATTTAAGGTCAGAGGCACCCAAAAAAAAAACATTGCAACAAAAAGAAAAGTAGATCAACATTTGGATACTAAACACATGCAAATGTAATAGCAGCATGAGTAGATAAACCGTGACAGGCCACAAAGAACAAAGATTGCAAACAAAAAAACATTAGCATACTAAACAAATGCAAGAGACCATGATTAGATAAACCGTGACAGGCCACAAAGAACAAAGATTGCAAACAAAAAAACATTAGCATACTAAACAAATGCAAGAGACCATGATTAGATAAACCGTGACAGGCCACAAAGAACAAAGATTGCAAACAAAAAAACATTAGCATACTAAACAAATGCAAGAGAGCATTAGTAGAAAAACCATCACAGGCCACAAAAAATAAACATTGGCAAAAAAAATGGAGATAAACATTACCATAGTAAACACATGCACATTTAACATAGCATGATGACTAGCAAAAGCATCACAGGGCCAAGAAAATGTTTAAAAAATTTTAAAGAAAAAAGATTCAGCTAACAAAAAAAAATTAAAATTTCACATAGCAGTAGTACATAATACCCGTCACAGGCCATAAAAAAAATAAGGCAAAACAAAAATACACAACATCAACATTAGGATAGTAAACACATGCACATTTCAGATAGTAGCAGGACAAGCAACCACATCACAGGCCCAAAAAAAAAGATTTAAAAAAAAAACAAAACATTATATGATACACAAATACATCCACATTTCATATTGTCGCAGGGAGACCAAGCACATCACTGCAAAAAAACAGTACCAGTAGATCTACATTATCAACATTCACAACAGTAGCAGGGAATACACAATAAAGTTCCCAAACAAATGCATTTTAAACTCGGGGACCCACCCCATCATCGGCAATTTAATTTCATACAGTACCATGGGAACCAATCCCCATCACAGAAAAAACATTAAATATAAAATGTACCAGGGTGCCAAAAATAAACATCAGCTCACACAGCATTGGTGACATATGTATTGTAAATTTTGGATTTTGGGGGGGGGGGAGCATATTTACCGTCTGTTTTCCTGGCGCTCCATGGTGCGGATCCTGGCTGCGAGTCTCCGGTGGCTGAGTCTCCGGTGGCTGCGTCGGTGGCTGCGTCGGTGGCTGCGTCTGTGGCTCTCTGTGGCTCTCTGTGGCTCTCTGTGGCTTCTGTGGATGTGTCTGATGTCCCACAAAATTTTTTTTTTATATGTTTGCTCAGGGTGGTATCTGTCTGGTATCTGTTTGTTGTGGGCTGGTATATCAATTAAAAAAACCGGATGCGGCTACCGGATGCGGCTCAAGCCGGATGCGGCGCATTGCGGCGTCCATAGACTTTCATTGTAAAAAAAAAACGCACGCGCCGCAGACAAAAAACGTTACATGCAACGTTTTTCCAGACACCGGACGGTGAACAGACACCGCATCCGGCACCAACCGGACGCGCCGCAGTGACATGCGGCGCCATCCGGCGCTAATGAAAGTCTATGGGAAAAAAACCGAATGCGGTGCATACGGTTTTATGATGCGGCGCTGCGGAAAAATGCCGGGGGCGCCGCAAGGAGAAAAACGGAAGTGTGAAAGCAGCCTTAGATACTGCGATCGTGGCTGTCAGTGGTGTATACTAAAAAAAAAAAAAAAAAATGGGTCTGAACTGAAAATGTAAGTTGATGTGTATGCAAAATGTAAATGCATATCAAACACATGACCATTAAACAGAGAAAACAAAAAAAAGAATTATTCTTACCGTTAATTCGGTTTCTAGTAGCATTCCACGACAGCATAGGAGGATGTCTCCTTGTCCTATTGGGGGACAGGAATACAGAGAGGTTAAAAACCCCTCCCACCTCCCATTAACCAGTGTTTTACCACACATTTAGAAACGGTTACCTTTAGTATTCTCAGAACTTAATCCAAGAATTTCGGGAGGGAATTGGCGCTGTCGTGGAATACTACTAGAAACCGAATTAACGGTAAGAATAATTCTTTTTTCTCTAGTAGCCTTCCACGACAGCATAGGAGGTATACCAACCAATTCAATTTTAAGGGGGGGTTATGGCCTGGAGAACTTTCCGGCCAAAGACTAAGTCCCGATTGGACCAAAAGTCCAATCTGTAATGCTTCGTGAAAGTATGCAAGGAAGACCATGTTGCAGCTCTGCAAATCTGCTCAGACGAAGCTCCAGCTCTTTCAGCCCAGGATGCTGCTACGGATCTTGTTGAGTGGGCCTTCAGGCCCGCTGGTGGAGCTATATTCTGGGCCAAGTAAGCTTCAGATATGGTTTTCTTTATCCAAGTGGCAATTGTGTTTTTTGCCACTTTTTTACCTTTATTTTTACCGTATAGGTGAACAAAGAGATTCTGGTCAACTCTAAAAGATGATGAAAAATCAAGGTAGTGAAGAACAATTCTTCTAACGTCCAGGGTATGGAACTGTTGTTCTTTAAGGTTTGCCGGATTATTGCAAAATGAAGGTAAAACTATGTCCTGTGATCGGTGAAAATCTGATACAACCTTGGGAAGAAAAGATGGATCAGGACGAAATATAATAGCGTCATCTCTAATGAGCAAATATGGTTCTCGAATTGAGAGGCCTTGTAATTCCCCTATTCTTCTTGCTGTGGAAATGGCGATCAAAAGGCTGTTTTACACCCTAGTAATTGAGGGGAACATGTCATCAAAGGTTCAAAGGGGGGTCCTGTAAGGCCTTTGAGAACTGTGTTTAAGTCCCATGGTGGGACAATAATTTGCTTCCTAGGGTTCAGTCTGAGTGCTGACACCATGAATCTTTTAATCCATTTATGGCCCGCTAAATTTTGGTCATACACCGAACTTAGAGCTGACACCTGGACTTTTAATGTGTTTGGTCTGAGACCAAGCTCCAATCCTTTCTGTAAAAAGTCTAGTATTTTAGATATATCAGGACGCAATGGGTCTGGAATATCAGGGTGACACCAGGAGGAGAACTTTTTCCAGACCTTATTGTAAATAGTATTAGTTACTGGTTTCCTGGATTTTTGAAGAGTGGCGATCACAGGTCCCGAAAGTCCTTTTTCCCTGAGGACCCGGGCTTCAACAGCCAAGCTGCTAGGTTCAGTTTCCGGGGATCCGGATGATGGAGATGACCTTGTTGGAGGAGTTCGACCTCCGGTTGCAACTGAATTGGTCCTTCTGTCCGCAACTCCAGAATGAGATGGAACCAACTCCTCTTTGGCCAGGCTGGTGCTACTAGTATGACCGGGACTTGATCGTCTTGTATTTTTCGCAGAGTTTTTGCCAGGAGAGGTATCGGGGGAAAAACGTAGGCCAATCGGAAACTCCAAGGATGACTGAACGCATCTACCCCTAGGCATCCATCTCCTGGATTTAGGGAAAAAATGTTTCTACCTGGGCATTCTGCCTTGAGGCCATCAAATCCACATCGGGAAGGCCCCACATCTCTGTAAGTGACCTGAAGACTTTTCTCTTTAGGCTCCATTCTCCTGGTTGCAGGTCTTGACGGCTCAGGAAGTCTGCCTGGGAGTTCTCTGAGCCTTTCAGGTGAACTGCTGATAAGGAAAGGAGATTGGCTTCGGCCCATTGGAGAATATGATTTGAAACGTTCCTCAGACTGTTGAATTTGGGACTCCCTTGGTGCTTGAGATGAGCCACTGTAGTCATGTTGTCCGAAAGAACTCTGACATGATAACCTGAGATTAGAGAACTGGCTGCCTGGAAGGCTTTTAGTACCGCCTTTAGTTCCCTGTAGTTGGAGGATTTGGCGCTGTCCTGCTGACACCATAGGCCTTGAAAGGGAGTCTGTAGCACCACTGCTCCCCAGCCTCTCGAACTTGCGTCGGTGGTCACTGTCAACAAGGGAGCTTGAGACCAGGCTATTCCCTTGCGTAGGTTTGAAAGATTTAGCCACCAAGACAGGGAGGCTTTGACTCTTCCTGGAGTTCGTATCTTTTTGTTCAGCAAGGCAGGATTTGCATTCCAATTTTCTAGAATGTGTGCCTGAAGAACTCTGGAATGGGCCTGAGCCCAAGCCACAGATTGTATACAGGCCGTCATTGAGCCTAGCAGGGACATAGCTAATCTCAGCGATGGAGATCTTTGACTTCTGAAGGCTAGAGTCTTGGATATCAGGTCTTGGCGGTGGTCGTCTGGAAGATAAGAAGTCTGATTCTCTGCGTCCAAGAGAACTCCTAGAAACCTTATTACTTTTGAAGGTTGGAGATGAGACTTCTTTGTATTGACGATCCAACCTAAACTCTGAAGGATGTCTCGAGTCTGGTGTACCCTTGTCTCGAGGATTCTGGCTGAAGGACCGATGATTAGAAGGTAGTCTAGATAGGGAACTATAGCCACCCCTTGTTTTCGAATGTGAGCTATCGTTTCCGACATGATCCTTGAGAAAACCCTTGGGGCTGATGAAATGCCAAAGGGGAGTACTTTGAACTGGAAATGTACTATCTCGTGATCTAGACGGACCGCGAATCTCAGATACTTCCGATGAAGAGGATGTATTGGAATGTGGAAATAGGCGTCTTTGAGATCCATGGTCGCCATAAACGAGTAACGGGTTATCAAGGGAATGGCCGACTTTACAGATTCCATTTTGAATCTCTGGTAGGAAACTGACTGGTTGAGGGTTTTTAGATTTATTATAACCCGAGATTTCCCCGACGTTTTTTTTACTATGAAAATGCGGGAGTAATGGCCTTTCCCTTGCTCGTCTCGTGGGACCATGGAAATTGCGCCTGAAGCTACCAGATTTTGAATTTCTGCAGCGATAATGGATTGACTCTCTTGAGATGATAGAGAGGTTACTCTGAATAGCGGAGGAGGGGGAGACTCGAAGTCTATTAAGAGACCGTCTCTTATTACATTCAACACCCAGCGGCAGCTGGAAATTTTTTGCCAGTTGTTTAGAAACTTCGAGAGTCTCCCTCCTACCTGCTGGGAGTCATTGCTTCCTGTTGTGTCTGCTGGGGAACGAGGATATTTTTAGGTTTTCCTTTTGCATGACTCCATCTTCCCGTCTTCCCTTTACCTCTATACTGAGTAGGTTGAGCCCAGGAGGGTTGAAAAACTCGCTTCTTGGGAGGCCTTTGTTCTGGAAGAGCTTTCTTCCTATCCGTGGCCTTTTCCAGGATGTCATCCAGGGCTGGCCCGAATACATAGTCTCCTTTAAAAGGAATGGAGCACAATTTAATTTTGGAAGTAACATCCCCGCTCCACATTTTAAGCCAGAGGGCTCTACGGGCCGAATTCGTTTGGACCAGATTTCTAGCCGCAATGCGTATGGACTCCAAAGAAGAATCAGCCAAAAAACCCGCTGCTTTATGCAGGATGGGTAGAGAGTCTAGCATGTCATCTCTTGGAGTGCCCTGGGAGATATGAGTTTCCAGTTCCTGGAGCCAGCGATGAAGAGATCTGGCAACGCAGGTGGACGCTATATTGCTCTTGAGGGCCGAAGAGGAGGTCTCCCAAGATTTTTTAAGAAGACTTTTGACTTTCCTGTCCATGGGATGCTTCAGTTGGGAGGAATCCTCAAATGGCAGAGCCGTTTTCTTCGCTACCCTCGCCACCTGTACATCCACTTTAGGGATATCCCACTTGATAGGATTTTCATCCAGAGGAAATCTATTTTTAAACTCTGAAGGGATCGCGAGACGTTTCTCTGGAAGCTCCCACTCCCGATTTATCATGTCCGATATACTCTTATGGACTGGAAACCCAACCATCTGCTCCGTCTGAGCCCCGCCAAAAAATTCATCCTGAACGGAATGAGGGACCGGTAGGTCCTCCAACCCCATATTGTTACGTACCGCACTTACTAGCTCCTCAATATATTCTGAGGAGAAAAGGAATTTCCTTAATTCCGCGGTTTTATGAACTAAGGGATTTTCCCACTTGGATGATGATGACCCCTGGGATATGTCGGACTCAGAATCCGAATGTTCCGCCTGGATCTTTCTCTTTTTTGGGAGAGATGGACCAGGTGAGGGTGGTGGAGGCGGGGGTGGGGGAGTTAATGCGGCTAGTGAAGATTGCACTTCTTGTTTCACCAGGGTACGGATCTCATCTAGCCACGATGGATGCTCTGCACTGATCACTTTATCTGTGCACTTTTGGCAGAGTTTTTTCTCCCATTTGGGAGGTAATTTCAGGGAACAAATAGCGCATTTGCTCCTTTTAACTGAGGGTCTCTGGGATGAACCTTCTCCCTGTAATAGAGGGAGAGAGGAGTAAAAGAAAATGGGGTTCCAGGAGCCTCTTAACAAGGGAGGGGGCCTTTCAGTACTCACTGAGGCCAGAGAAGCGCTGGGCTCTGCAGTCGCAGGGCTGGACGTCTCCATAGCAGGTATTTCGGCCCATAGGCGCTTACCTGCTGACGTCTTCTGGCAGTTTTTATACCCTCGGTATAAGCGCTGCCCAGCGCTTGGATTCCTCCTCCCCCTCCGGTCCCGGCACAGGTGGATTCCGTGCGCCCGCGGTATCAGAAGCTCACAGGAGCCCTGCGTTCCACAGTGGAACGCGAGACCCGGAAGTGATGTCAGCTGCACTTCCGGGTTCCGCACGTGGAGGGGAAGATGCCGGAGAGCTCCAGGAGGCCTCCGGCGGGGAGAGAGCGGACCGCTTTATCCCCTCATGGGAATGCAGGGAGACCGCCTCAAAGTGGTCCCAGCGTCGGGAGCAGCCACGGAGGAGGGAGACCGAGGACCCGACCACCGCTGCCCGGCAAGACGTATCGCACGTGGAGTGCGCCAGGTAATACTGCACAGCCGGCCACCAGCATACCCGGATCTCTCCGTGCCCCAAGGGGGACAGGAAAACACTGGTTAATGGGAGGTGGGAGGGGTTTTTAACCTCTCTGTATTCCTGTCCCTCAATAGGACAAGGAGACATCCTCCTATGCTGTCGTGGAAGGCTACTAGAGAAAACAAGAAACAAATATCCTAAAATAAAACAAAATAAAAAATATATTGCAAAACATGCATGAAGTTGTAATAATAATAATAATAAGGGTATTTGGTAAACATAATTTTGATCAAAAGAATGTACAAGCCATCCCGCCACGTCAAGGCAACCCTTTGTGGGACAGTCCTACTCTAATATTAAAAACCTTTCCACTTGTCAAGTGACGTAAATGTGAACAAGGCAGAGGGACTGAACCCACCAGTTGAAGCATAGGCCAGACAGGATGGATTTTTCAGCTCAAAAGCAGGGCGGTCACACCCTAATATGCACAAAATGCACTAACAACTAAATAAAAAACTGGGTCTGAACTGAAAATGTAAGTTGATGTGTATGCAAAATGTAAATGTAACGGGTCTGGTGGGTGGAACTACTGACGAGACAGGTCAGGTTGGTGGAACCACATAGCTTTATTATACAAGAGATTTTACTTGTAAGAGAGCGGGTGGCACCTGGGAAAAGGGCAGGGATTCACGGCAGAGGATATAGGTAGTTTCTGGACAGGCAGGTTTGTCACAGCAAGTGACCAAGGAAGTCTCGGGGCAGGCAGGTTGTAACGGTAAGTAACCGAGGCAGTCTCTGGACAGGCAGGTTGTCACGGCAAGTGACCAAGGCAGTCTCTGGGACAGGCAGGTTGTCACGGCAAGTGACCAGGCAGTCTCTGGGACAGGCAGGTTGTCACGGCAGGTGACCAGGCAGTCTCTGGGCAGGCAGGTTGTCACGGCAAGTGACCAGGAAATCTCTAGACAGGCAGGTTGTCACAGCAAGTGACCAGGCAGACTCTGGGCAGGCAGGTTGTCACGGCAAGTGACCAGGCAGTCTCTGGGCAGGCAGGTTGTCACGGCAAGTGACCAGGCAGTCTCTGGGCAGGCAGGTTGTCACGGCAAGTGACCAGGCAGACTCTGGGCAGGCAGGTTGTCATGGCAAGTGACCAGGCAGTCTCTAGACAGGCAGGTTGTCACAACAAGTGACCAGGCAGTCTCTAGACAGGCAGGTATATACGACCTGATATGGTGGAGCCTCCAGGTAGGCTGCAGTCGGATGGCAGATGATCGCTCCCAGGTGAGCAGGCAAGAGCCGGGGATCTCTGCAGATGACGTCCGAACCTCTGGATGGAACTGCAGACGGATGGCAGACAGGCAAGCCGACAGGTAACAGGCAGGTAACTGGAATCAGGAGCTGAAGGCTGAAACAGAGTTAGACTGCACAGGAACAACATTGCTCGGGCACCTACATTAAGGAGGAAGCCCTTAATATAGGGTGGAGTCCTCCAGCATTGGCTGGAGACTGATTTGGAAAATGCGCGCGGCTCCTTTAAGAGCGGGGGAGGGTGCGGGCGCGCGCCCTAAGGCCAGTAGCAGGGAAGGAGCGCGCGGGACCAGCAGGGCGGAAGGAGGACGTCATAGGCGCAGAGGGGGCTGGGAGCACTGAGGACGCTAAGCGCAGGTGAGGAGAGCGACGTCCCTGTCTGGCAGCAGGCAGGGACGCGGGCGCTACAGTACCCCCCCCTCTAGGCCCCCCCTTCTTTAGGCCAGAAAGAAATTTAGCTAGGATAAGAGGGGCATGGATGTCTCTCCGAGGCTCCCAGGTTCTCTCCTCAGGACCAAACCCCTTCCAATCCACCAAAAAATAAGTCTTTCTTCCTACCCTTTTTGTGGCCAGAATGTTCTCTACCTCAAATTCATCATCAGCAGACACTGGAGCAGGAGGTGTACCTGTAGACTTAAAAAAAGAGTTAAGAACCACAGGTTTGAGGAGAGATACATGAAAAGAATTAGGAATTCTCAAATTGGCCGGGAGTTTCAATTTATAGGACACCGGATTGATCTGACTGATGATCTCAAAAGGACCGATGAACCGAGGACCTAACTTGTAGGACGGAATTTTGAGTCGAACATATTTGGACGAAAGCCAGACTTTGTCCCCAGGACGGAATTGAGGAGGATCCAGACGTTTTTTGTCAGCATGTCTTTTCATGCGCTCGGATGACTGAATGAGTGCGGACCGGGTACTCTCCCAGATGGAGGAGAATTCTCTAACCAGAGATTCCGCAGCTGGATTGTCCACAGAGATGGAAACAGGGACAGGGATCCGAGGGTGCTGACCGAAGACTACAAAAAACGGAGACTTGGTGGAAGATTCGCTCTCATGATTATTGTAGGAGAATTCGGCCCAAGGCAGGAGCTCCACCCAGTCAGAATGGTGGGCATTAACGAAGTGTCGAAGATAACTGGTCAAATTCTGATTTATTCGTTCAACTTGTCCATTGGACTGTGGGTGGTAAGCGGAGGAAAAATCCAGGGTGACGTCTAGCAACTTACAAGTGGCTCTCCAGAAACGTGAGGTGAACTGAACCCCACGATCCGACACAATGTGACGAGGCAGACCATGAAGACGGAAGATGTGGCGGATAAAGTCTTTAGCCAACTCGGGTGCAGACGGAAGACCTGGCAGAGGAATGAAGTGAGCCATCTTGGAAAAGCGGTCAGCGACCACCCAAATGACCGTACAACCGGCAGAGACGGGCAGATCTGTTATGAAGTCCATGGCTATATGCTGCCACGGGGCAGCGGGTACAGGAAGCGGAAGAAGACGGCCGGTAGGCAGGTGTCTCGGAACTTTGTTGCGGGCACAGGAAACACAGGCAGAAACAAAGTCTATTACGTCTTTGTGCAGGGTAGGCCACCAATAATGCCGAGTAATGAGTTGGAGGGTCTTTTTTTGACCAGCGTGGCCAGCGAGTTTAGACGAGTGACCCCAATGTAGGATTCTCTTCCGATCGGTTTCTGATACGAACGTCTTACCAGGAGGGAGACGATTTAGACTCACGGGAGCCACCTGCATCACTCTGGCGGGATCGATGATATGTTTAGGCTCATCTTCGAGATCCGACACCAGGAAAGACCGAGACAAGGCATCCGCCTTGACGTTTTTGTCAGCTGGGCGAAAATGCAAAAGAAAATCGAAGCGGGCAAAAAACAAGGACCACCGGGCTTGGCGAGGATTAAGTCTCTGTGCCTGCTGGAGGTATGCCAGATTTTTGTGATCCGTGTAGATGATTACCGGATGAAGAGCCCCTTCGAGTAGGTAACGCCACTCCTCCAATGCCAACTTAATGGCCAATAACTCTCGATCTCCTATGGAGTAGTTGCGCTCGGAGGAGGAGAAGAGTTTGGAGAAGAAACCGCAGGACACCATCCTCCCGGATGGCGATTTTTGGGTAAGAACCGCTCCGGCTCCAGCAGAGGAAGCGTCCACCTCCAGGAAGAACTGCTTGTTGCCATCCGGGCGATGCAGCACTGGAGCGGAAGAAAAGGCCTGTTTCAGAGAAAGGAAGGCCTCCTCTGCTTCGGTCGTCCACTGTTTGGGGTTAGCATCCTTGCGAGTGAGCGCTGAGATTGGAGCAGTCCTGGAAGAGAAGTGCGGTATGAAGAGACGGTAATAGTTGGCGAATCCCAGGAACCGCTGAATGGCCTTCAACCCCTCCGGTCGGGGCCACTTCTCGATGGCAGACAATTTCTCCGGATCCATTCGTAGGCCTGTCTGAGAAATGATGTAGCCCAGAAACGGAAGCGATGTCTGCTCAAAGAGGCACTTCTCATATTTGGCGAAGAGGTGATTCTGCCTGAGCCTGAGCAGAACCTGACGAACATCCCTCCGGTGAGACTGAAGATCCGGAGAGAAGACCAAGATGTCGTCAAGGTACACCACAACGCAGGAATAGAGGAGGTCCCGGAAGATGTCGTTGACCAACTCCTGAAAGACTGCTGGAGCATTACAGAGACCAAAGGGCATCACCAAGTACTCGTAGTGGCCGTCCCGGGTGTTGAATGCCGTCTTCCATTCATCTCCTCGACGGATACGAACCAGGTTGTATGCTCCACGAAGATCTAGTTTGGTGAAGACTCTAGCCCCTCTAAGACGATCAAACAGTTCTGGAATGAGCGGAAGAGGGTACTTATTCTTCACCGTGATCGAATTTAGGCCTCTGTAGTCAATACAGGGACGGAGAGATCCGTCTTTCTTTTTAACGAAGAAAAAACCTGCTCCCGCTGGGGAGGTAGATTTCCGGATAAATCCCTTTGCTAAGTTCTCCTCGATATATTCGGACATCGACCTGGTCTCAGCAGCAGACAACGGGTAAATACGCCCACGGGGAGGCGTAGTACCGGGTAACAGGTCAATCGGGCAATCATATGGTCTATGCGGGGGTAATGTCTCTGCTTCCTTTTTATTGAAAACATCAGCAAATGACCAATATGGAATCGGGAGTCCAGGTAGATTAGCAGGTGTAGGAGAAGAATAGACAGGATGAACAGGCACCAGACACGTTTTATGACAGTCCTGTCCCCAGCGAAGAACCTCTCCATTCTGCCAGTCGAGCACAGGTGCATGTTTTTGAAGCCAAGGCAGACCTAGTAAGAAAGCATGAGAGAGTCCAGGCAGAACATGAAATGAGATGCTCTCAGAATGCAACATTCCCACCTGCAGGGTTATGACTTCGGTGATAAGTCGGATGGGACGAGGTAGGAGGCCCCCATCCACAGCAGCAACAGATACAGGTTCAACAAGAGGTTTGGTGGGAATGTGATACTTCTCTACTAGAGCCTGTGACACGAGATTCCCAGCTGCTCCAGAATCAAGTTGGGCCATTTCGAAGTGGCGGTTCTTACCGATCAGAATTGAAACCGACAGCAGCAGGGATGAAGAGGATTTATTTTTGTCTAGATTGACCTCTCCGAGCGAACCTAGACACAGGCGTTTTCCCGACTTCTCCGGACAGGTTTGGATCCAGTGCTCCTTACTGCCGCAGTAGAAGCAACTTTTCTCGGCACGGCGTGAGTCCTGACGGGCTTTGACCATCTTGGTCTGGTCGACCTGTATAGGCTCAGCAGTGTGTACCTGAGGAGAAACGGAAGAGGTTATAGATCTCTGACACGAGGGTGCAAGATGGGAAAATTCTTTTTTACGGGTGATCTCTTTGGCTCGTTCCTGGAACCGAAGATCAATTCGATTGGCAAGATTTATTAAATCATCTAGAGAGGTTGGAACGTCCCGACCGGCAAGTTCGTCTTTAATACGGCCGGACAGACCCTCCCAGAAGACCGAAATTAGAGCTTCATTGTCCCAGGCTAGTTCTGAGGCTAAAGTCCGGAACCGTATGGCATATTGACCAACGGTGAGACTCTCCTGACGGAGACGCAGCAGAGATGATGCAGAGGAAGTCTTCCGTCCAGGTTCGTCGAATACCTTCCGGAAGGTCAAGAGAAAAGCAGGCAGGTCAGATACCAGAGGATCCTCTCTCTCCCAGAGAGGATTAAGCCAGGCCAGGGCTTCTCCGGTGAGATGGGACATGATGAAGGCAATTTTGGCCCGGTCAGAGTTAAACTGGTGTGCCAGGAGTTCAAAATGCAGGGTGCACAGATTAATGAAACCCCGAGCCAGAGCAGGATCGCCTCCAAACCTAGGAGGAGCTGACAGTCGGGGTCCGGGAATGGAAACCACGGAATTGGGAATCAGCGGGACTGACGGATTATGAGTCATGGCTCCAGCGATGGTTGGAAGTGATGATTTCAGAGTGTCCAGACGGGATTTGACGTTCCGCAGGTGACCCAGGATGGTCTCCTGTTGAGACCTCTGGCGAGACAGCTCATGACACAGTTCCGGGAGTGAAGGGGTTTGGGTGCCACCGGGTTCCATGGCCCGAGCAAACTGTAACGGGTCTGGTGGGTGGAACTACTGACGAGACAGGTCAGGTTGGTGGAACCACATAGCTTTATTATACAAGAGATTTTACTTGTAAGAGAGCGGGTGGCACCTGGGAAAAGGGCAGGGATTCACGGCAGAGGATATAGGTAGTTTCTGGACAGGCAGGTTTGTCACAGCAAGTGACCAAGGAAGTCTCTGGGCAGGCAGGTTGTAACGGTAAGTAACCGAGGCAGTCTCTGGACAGGCAGGTTGTCACGGCAAGTGACCAAGGCAGTCTCTGGGACAGGCAGGTTGTCACGGCAAGTGACCAGGCAGTCTCTGGGACAGGCAGGTTGTCACGGCAGGTGACCAGGCAGTCTCTGGGCAGGCAGGTTGTCACGGCAAGTGACCAGGAAATCTCTAGACAGGCAGGTTGTCACAGCAAGTGACCAGGCAGACTCTGGGCAGGCAGGTTGTCACGGCAAGTGACCAGGCAGTCTCTGGGCAGGCAGGTTGTCACGGCAAGTGACCAGGCAGTCTCTGGGCAGGCAGGTTGTCACGGCAAGTGACCAGGCAGACTCTGGGCAGGCAGGTTGTCATGGCAAGTGACCAGGCAGTCTCTAGACAGGCAGGTTGTCACAACAAGTGACCAGGCAGTCTCTAGACAGGCAGGTATATACGACCTGATATGGTGGAGCCTCCAGGTAGGCTGCAGTCGGATGGCAGATGATCGCTCCCAGGTGAGCAGGCAAGAGCCGGGGATCTCTGCAGATGACGTCCGAACCTCTGGATGGAACTGCAGACGGATGGCAGACAGGCAAGCCGACAGGTAACAGGCAGGTAACTGGAATCAGGAGCTGAAGGCTGAAACAGAGTTAGACTGCACAGGAACAACATTGCTCGGGCACCTACATTAAGGAGGAAGCCCTTAATATAGGGTGGAGTCCTCCAGCATTGGCTGGAGACTGATTTGGAAAATGCGCGCGGCTCCTTTAAGAGCGGGGGAGGGTGCGGGCGCGCGCCCTAAGGCCAGTAGCAGGGAAGGAGCGCGCGGGACCAGCAGGGCGGAAGGAGGACGTCATAGGCGCAGAGGGGGCTGGGAGCACTGAGGACGCTAAGCGCAGGTGAGGAGAGCGACGTCCCTGTCTGGCAGCAGGCAGGGACGCGGGCGCTACAGTAAATGCATATCAAACACATGACCATTAAACAGAGAAAACAAAAAACAAGAAACAAATATCCTAAAATAAAACAAAATAAAAAATATATTGCAAAACATGCATGAAGTTGTAATAATAATAATAATAAGGGTATTTGGTAAACATAATTTTGATCAAAAGAATGTACAAGCCATCCCGCCACGTCAAGGCAACCCTTTGTGGGACAGTCCTACTCTAATATTAAAAACCTTTCCACTTGTCAAGTGACGTAAATGTGAACAAGGCAGAGGGACTGAACCCACCAGTTGAAGCATAGGCCAGACAGGATGGATTTTTCAGCTCAAAAGCAGGGCGGTCACACCCTTATATGCACAAAATGCACTAAGAACTAAATAAAAAACTGGGTCTGAACTGAAAATGTAAGTTGATGTGTATGCAAAATGTAAATGCATATCAAACACATGACCATTAAACAGAGAAAACAAAAAACAAGAAACAAATATCCTAAAATAAACAAAATAAAAAATATATTGCAAAACATGCATGAAGTTGTAATAATAATAATAAGGGTATTTGGTAAACATAATTTTGATCAAAAGAATGTACAAGCCATCCCGCCACGTCAAGGCAACCCTTTGTGGGACAGTCCTACTCTAATATTAAAAACCTTTCCACTTGTCAAGTGACGTAAATGTGAACAAGGCAGAGGGACTGAACCCACCAGTTGAAGCATAGGCCATACAGGATGGATTTTTCAGCTCAAAAGCAGGGCGGTCACACCCTTATATGCACAAAATGCACTAAGAACTAAATAAAAAACTGGGTCTGAACTGAAAATGTAAGTTGATGTGTATGCAAAATGTAAATGCATATCAAACACATGACCATTAAACAGAGAAAACAAAAAACAAGAAACAAATATCCTAAAATAAAACAAAATAAAAAATATATTGCAAAACATGCATGAAGTTGTAATAATAATAATAAGGGTATTTGGTAAACATAATTTTGATCAAAAGAATGTACAAGCCATCCCGCCACGTCAAGGCAACCCTTTGTGGGACAGTCCTACTCTAATATTAAAAACCTTTCCACTTGTCAAGTGACGTAAATGTGAACAAGGCAGAGGGACTGAACCCACCAGTTGAAGCATAGGCCAGACAGGATGGATTTTTCAGCTCAAAAGCAGGGCGGTCACACCCTTATATGCACAAAATGCACTAAGAACTAAATAAAAAACTGGGTCTGAACTGAAAATGTAAGTTGATGTGTATGCAAAATGTAAATGCATATCAAACACATGACCATTAAACAGAGAAACAAAAAACAAGAAACAAATATCCTAAAATAAAACAAAATAAAAAATATATTGCAAAACATGCATGAAGTTGTAATAATAATAATAAGGGTATTTGGTAAACATAATTTTGATCAAAAGAATGTACAAGCCATCCCGCCACGTCAAGGCAACCCTTTGTGGGACAGTCCTACTCTAATATTAAAAACCTTTCCACTTGTCAAGTGACGTAAATGTGAACAAGGCAGAGGGACTGAACCCACCAGTTGAAGCATAGGCCAGACAGGATGGATTTTTCAGCTCAAAAGCAGGGCGGTCACACCCTTATATGCACAAAATGCACTAAGAACTAAATAAAAAACTGGGTCTGAACTGAAAATGTAAGTTGATGTGTATGCAAAATGTAAATGCATATCAAACACATGACCATTAAACAGAGAAAACAAAAAACAAGAAACAAATATCCTAAAATAAAACAAAATAAAAAATATATTGCAAAACATGCATGAAGTTGTAATAATAATAATAAGGGTATTTGGTAAACATAATTTTGATCAAAAGAATGTACAAGCCATCCCGCCACGTCAAGGCAACCCTTTGTGGGACAGTCCTACTCTAATATTAAAAACCTTTCCACTTGTCAAGTGACGTAAATGTGAACAAGGCAGAGGGACTGAACCCACCAGTTGAAGCATAGGCCATACAGGATGGATTTTTCAGCTCAAAAGCAGGGCGGTCACACCCTTATATGCACAAAATGCACTAAGAACTAAATAAAAAACTGGGTCTGAACTGAAAATGTAAGTTGATGTGTATGCAAAATGTAAATGCATATCAAACACATGACCATTAAACAGAGAAAACAAAAAACAAGAAACAAATATCCTAAAATAAAACAAAATAAAAAATATATTGCAAAACATGCATGAAGTTGTAATAATAATAATAAGGGTATTTGGTAAACATAATTTTGATCAAAAGAATGTACAAGCCATCCCGCCACGTCAAGGCAACCCTTTGTGGGACAGTCCTACTCTAATATTAAAAACCTTTCCACTTGTCAAGTGACGTAAATGTGAACAAGGCAGAGGGACTGAACCCACAAGTTGAAGCATAGGCCAGACAGGATGGATTTTTCAGCTCAAAAGCAGGGCGGTCACACCCTTATATGCACAAAATGCACTAAGAACTAAATAAAAAACTGGGTCTGAACTGAAAATGTAAGTTGATGTGTATGCAAAATGTAAATGCATATCAAACACATGACCATTAAACAGAGAAAACAAAAAACAAGAAACAAATATCCTAAAATAAAACAAAATAAAAAATATATTGCAAAACATGCATGAAGTTGTAATAATAATAATAAGGGTATTTGGTAAACATAATTTTGATCAAAAGAATGTACAAGCCATCCCGCCACGTCAAGGCAACCCTTTGTGGGACAGTCCTACTCTAATATTAAAAACCTTTCCACTTGTCAAGTGACGTAAATGTGAACAAGGCAGAGGGACTGAACCCACCAGTTGAAGCATAGGCCAGACAGGATGGATTTTTCAGCTCAAAAGCAGGGCGGTCCCTCTGCCTTGTTCACATTTACGTCACTTGACAAGTGGAAAGGTTTTTAATTAGAATAGGACTGTCCCACAAAGGGTTGCCTTGACGTGGCGGGATGGCTTGTACATTCTTTTGATCAAAATTATGTTTACCAAATACCCTTATTATTATTATTACAACTTCATGCATGTTTTGCAATATATTTTTTATTTTGTTTTATTTTAGGATATTTGTTTCTTGTTTTTTGTTTTCTCTAGTGGTGTATACTGCAGTTGTGGCTGTCAGTGATGAAATGAATTGTAATTGACACAGTCTATTAATACTCAGAAATCAAATAGCCTTGTTCCCTTCTGGGACTTCGGCTTTTTCTTCTTGCAACTTTTAAAACTTACTTGAATTTAGAAATATGAAAAGTCTTTATTACCTTAAATTCAATATCTTGCTTGAAGTCTTCATTCCCTATCCTATACCAAATCTGGTAATTTTCCTAACCTATAATATCACAGCGTACCATAGCAATCAGTAATATCCATAGAATTATTATCAGAATAGTAATATGGAATTCATGTTTTTGTAATAAAACAATAATAAATGATAATGCATTATTAACCATATTCTTCATGAGATAGAACATTTTATATCATAGCTGTAATTACCTTTTCAACCCATAGGAGTCAGTGTGGTTTTTTATGTAACAAGTGTTTCCATCTTTATTACTAAAACTTTATTAATGGAATATATTTATTAGACCAATAATATGTAAGAATGTATAGCCATGAACCAAAATGTGAATATGAGTGAATGAATGAATGAAAGAATTATTGAATTTACTCAGAATTAAAACATTTTCTTTTAATGAAACAATATCTTCACTATATTTAATGAAGCAATATTCTCATACTAGACATTACTTTATTAAATATTGATGTTTTTTTCTCTTGATTGAGATAAAAAATAAACATTAAGAATCAAAAATGAGATAAAGGAAGAATAAAAGTGAAAAATGAAAAATAAGATAAAAAACAAAGATAAGAATAAAAATGAAAATAAGGCCTTTATATGATTACTAGATGGTGGCCCGATTCTAATGCATCGGGTATTCTAGAATATGTATGCGGCCGACCGTGCGCGCCTAAGCAGTGAAGCAGTGTTTAAATGGGTTGTGCACTACTTTAAATTAACGTTACTATGTATCTCTCCAGGGCACCGAATGAATTTTGATATGATGTCACGTTGTGAATAGTGCTTGTGACAACATCGCAGACGACGCACAGCTAGCATGTAATTTTCCCGGCTGCAGCCAGCTGTTGTTTCCGCTGACATGACGACTATTTGCTGCTGCAGCCAGGGGTATTTTGTTTCGTGTACCACAGTGAATGACGGCTTGGGGGCGGGTTTGTCTGTAGATTTGTTCCTTTTCACGCCGGGACAAAGAATGTGCTGATTTGTCGCGGACGCTATTTAAATGTGGCGCCCAAATCGGTGATTGGTCGCGGGCAGCGTCCGCGACCAATCAACATAGCGGTGTTTAAGTTTAGTGGCAAGATTGTTGATTGGTCGTGATGAAAGACCGCGACCAATCATCGAATTGTATTGTGAGGACCGGAGAGCGCCGCTGCCTATGCGGCTACTTCCGCTGCGAGAACCTGGGACATGAGCGGGCGCTCGCAGCAGAAGTATCCAGACCCGGAGCGCCGCTCCCGGTCCTCTCTTGACATCCTAGCCGCATGGATGTCAGCGCCGCTGCCTGTGCGGGTACTTCCGCTGCAAGAACCCGGGACACGAGCGGGCGCTCGCAGCAGAAGTATCCCGGTCCTCCCTTCCGCATGGAGGTCAGCGGCGCCGTCGGTTGAGGTCCTTCTGCTGCTAGCGGCTGGGAGATGAGCGCCTCGCGCCGGTCATCTCCCCGCTGCCTCGCTGCTGACCTCCGTCCCGCAGATGAGCCGCTAACGGCCGCCATTTTTTTGTGAAATCCCACGGCGCTGATTGGCCGCTGCCGGATAAGACAATTATATAGTAGATGTTACCTGTGTATTAGATGTTACCTGTGTATTACCTCATATTACTGTGTATTATCTCATGTTACTGTATATTACCTCATTTTACTCTGTATTACCTCATGTCACCTGTGTATTACCTCATGTCACTGTGTATTACCCGTGTTCAGTAAATGTGACAGAAGTACATCAGACACTGTGACTGACAAAACATGTTCAGTACATCATGGGCAGTTGGTGAGTCACATGACCACATGGGCGGAGTTTGCCCTGCGTCGCTGATGTTACTGTGTATTACCTCATGTCACTGTGTATTAAATCATGTTACTGTGCATTACCTCATTTTACTGTGTATTACCTCATGTCACCTATGTATTACCTCATGTCACTGTGTATTACCCGTGTTCAGTAAATGTGACAGAAGTACTGTACCTCAGACACTGTAACTGACAAAACATGTTCAGTACATCATGGCCAGTTGGTGAGTCACATGACCACATGGGCAGAGTTAGCCCTGCGTCGCTGATTGGCCGCGGCCGGACCAATCAGCGACGCGGGATTTCCTGGACAGACAGACAGACAGACAGACAGACGGGATAAGACAATTATATAGTAGATGACAAATGCTGAGTAGTTATGTTCTCAGTAACACATACCCTTAATAGTTCCATTATCTGGATGATTTCATATTTGTCATAACCTTGTGTTACCAAAATATTCATAATTATGCAACTTTGCATGTAATCCCCTTCTTAGTGTAAAGAAATGACTCTTTATAATACTTAATGTTATTATCTCTAGTAGTTATACCATTGTACCTTTTTATATTCCTTAAAATGTGTGAAGAAGAGGTATTGATGAAATGTGATGATGTATTCAAGATCAAAAACACTTTTCCCCCTTATTACCAAAAACAAATATTATTTTATGAAATAATTCATTTATCAAAACCAAAATGAAAAAAATAATTGTTCTATAAATTATTTATGTAACTTCTATTTTAGCTTTATACCATATATTTGTCTGAAGATGTGTACCATCTATGTACCCATTAAAAATAACATTGAATATCATAAAATTATCCTTTGGGAAAAAAAATAATCTAAATGTAGATTTTCTTGATAAACCATTTTGATGTGTGATTCCACTTATCTACTATTAACTAAAAAAAAAATTACTAAAGGAATATATGTTGAGTAGATATTTCATTATGTATCTTAATATTCTAATATTATTTCTCTTAAAAACAAGGTTTTTTTGTTTTCTCGCATACCATGAATTGTGAAACTTTTTTTCATACATCACACATACATTACTCTTAGATTATATTCACTCTTAGCAGCTGCTCATACACGCATCTGTCATCTGTCACTCAGACTGTGACACGGATATACAGTACAGACCAAAAGTTTGGACACACCTTCTCATTCAATGATTTTTCTGTATTTTCATGACTATGAAAATTGTAGAATCACACTGAAGGCATCAAAACTATGAATTAACACATGTGGAATTATACATTACACTTTACAAAAAGTGTGAAACAACTGAAAATATGTCTTATATTCTAAGTTCTTCAAAGTAGCCACCTTTTGCTTTGATTACTGCTTTGCACGCAGAAAAGGTGAATGGTTGGACTCTACATGCCTGGTTCCCACCGTGAAGCATGGAGGAGGAGGTGTGATGGTGTGGGGGTGCTTTGCTGGTGACACTGTTGGGGATTTATTCAAAATTGAAAGCATACTGAACCAGCATGGCTACTACAGCATCTTGCAGCAGCATGCTATTCCATCCGGTTTGCGTTTAGTTGGACCATCATTTATTTTTCAACAGGACAATGACCCCAAACACACCTCCAGACTGTGTAAGGGCTATTTGACCAAGAAGGAGAGTGTTGGGGTGCTACGCCAGATGACCTGGCCTCCACAGTCACCAGACCTGAACCCAATCGAGATGGTTTGGGGTGAGCTGGACTGCTCACCGCTTCAATTTTGAATAAATCCCCGACAGTGTCACCAGCAAAGCACCCCCACACCATCACACCACCTCCTCCATGCTTCACGGTGGGAACCAGGCATGTAGAGTCCATCGGTTCACCTTTTCTGCGTGCAAAGCAGTAATCAAAGCAAAAGGTGGCTACTTTGAAGAACCTAGAATATAAGACATATTTTCAGTTGTTTCACACTTTTTTGTAAAGTGTAATGTATAATTCCACATGTGTTAATTCATAGTTTTGATGCCTTCAGTGTGATTCTACAATTTTCATAGTCATGAAAATACAGAAAAATCTTTGAATGAGAAGGTGTGTCCAAACTTTTGGTCTGTACTGTAGGTTCACACAGGGCCGGCGTCAGCACCCGGCACACCCGGGCAAGTGCCGGGGCCCTGAGCAGGCGGGGGGGCCCACTCGCCGTCGGGCACCCCGGCGCCTGTTAGCGGTGTCAGCGCCGCCACTGGGCCCCCCTCCGCTTGCTCAGGGCCCCGGCAGCTGGCGCAATACTCACCTCTCCCCGTGCCTCCGCTGCCGCAGCTCCGAGCTCTAGGGGGCGCCTGCGCTGGCGCTTCCTGTCTGACAGCAGCGCCGCTGAATGAAGTCATCATTCAGCGGCCGGCTGTGGCAGAGAGCGCGCAAAGGCCGGACAGGTGAGATCGATGTGTGTGTGTGTGTGCCTAAGTGTATGTGAGAGAGTACTGCCTGCGGTGCTGTATGTGTGATGGTGGTGGGGGAGGCAGGCAGTGATGGTGGTGAGGAGGCAATGATGATGATGGGGAGGCAATGATAATGGGAAGGCGATGATGATGATATTAATGGGGAGGCAATGATAATGATGATGATGGGGAGGCAATGATAATGGGAAGGCAATGATGATGATATTAATGGGGAGGCAATGATAATGGGAAGGCAATGATGATGATGATATTAATGGGGAGGCAATGATAATGATGATGATGGGGAGGCAATGATAATGGGAAGGCAATGATGATGATATTAATGGGGAGGCACTGATGATGATGGGGAGGCAATGATAATGGGAAGGCAATGATGATGATATTAATGGGGAGGCAATGATGATAATAGGGAGGCAATGATGATGGGCAGGCAATGATGATGATAATGGGGAGTTTTTCCACAGCGCCCTTTCCTGAGCCGTAACAGTGCAGAACGCAGCACAGTGCAGAGGAGAGCTCCATATTTTGTATGGAGCATTATATGGGGACCAGTATCCTGTATGGAGCATTATATGTGGTCCAGTATTCTGTATGGAGCATTATATTGGGTCCAGTATTCTGTATGGAGCATTATATGGGGGATGGCGGGGTGACATCCTGCATGGGGTATTATATGGGTGATGAGGGGGAGACTATGTGGTGCCCATAATATTGTATGGAGGACTGTACTGTCCAGTCTGTACTGTGCGCTGTGAGGATTTGGCGGTTTTTGAGCTATTGTACAATTTACAATAGGTATCAGTCATGTAATGGAAGAAGTGAAGTGTTTGGTGTTGTGCTATACCCATATTTCTCTGCAGTATCTGTGCATCATGAATCGTGCTCTGTGTTAAGGGGGCCCACTGAGACTCTTTCGCCCGGGGCCCATAAAAACCTGGAGCCGGCCCTGAGTTCACACCACAGATTCCACATACAAAAGTAGGAATACATGTATATTAACCCAAATAATTGGATCCTAATTATCAATGCGCATTGTAAACTACTAAATTTAATATCTTAATATTTCTTTGAATATTCCCCAAATACACATAACAAACTTTGTAAACCTTTCTATAGATAGAAGGACTCATAAGAAAATTAGATATGAGCTGTATTTATACTTGGTGCAAGGGTTTGCAACTGTAACCTGTAACTAAGGCCTAAAAAAATTATTTTCACTGAAGCTACAAGAGCTTTGAAATAGGGGTATATGGTAGCCTTATTATTAGAACAGTTTAAATGTCACATGTGTGACTGTTATGATTTGGTAGCTGAGGAGTGCAGGTAAAAAGGCAATACACCAGAGTAGTTGGAATCTATGAGATTGCAGTACCCTGACTAACCACCACAACTAGAGGCAGCCGTGGAGCGTTCCTACGTTGGTCCTAGACGCCTCGTCACAGTCTGAGAAACTAATTACACCTAAAGATAGAAATAGGAAAGCTATCTGCCCCGGAGCAGAACCCCAAAGATAATAGAAAGCCCCCAAACATGTAATGGCTGTTAGACAAGATGAAATACTGACACAGAAAGAAAATAGTATGAGCAAACGCTGGGGCCCAAACTAACTAAATAGAAAAGGATAGGAAGGGTACTTACTGCAATCCCAGAAAACCCTGAAAAGCACCAACTCTACTAATTTCAAAAACACCTGAGATCACACGACCTCTACCACCTAAATAAGTTCTCTGGTGTAACAAAATCAAAACAGCAGCCACTGAAAAAACTGTAAAAAAGCAAAAGTACAAACATCAGTGGCTGAACTAAACTGAGAGGGCAAAAGCCCCCAGAGGGGACCCTGAAGGCCCCCACAAAAGTGCAGGACAAAATGCAAAAATCTAGCACAAAAACAAAAAGAAGAAAATGTCTTATCTGATAGCAGGAGATGTAGACACGACACAGCAGGCTACAAGGGAAACAGGATTCAAGGATTGAGACCAGAACAATTGATCACCGGCAACCCTGATGGGAAGGTGACTCCCTTATATAAGACCAGTCAGTAACACCTGATTCCCAATCCTCACAATCTTCACTGGACAGACCAGCACTGCTTGTAACCACCAGAGGGGGCTCTTGCTCAGAACTCATCTCAAGCCCATTCACAACAGTACCCCCCCTTGAGGAGGGGTCACCGAACCCTCATTTGAGCAACCAGGTCGGTCAGGATGAGTTCTATGATACGCACGGATATGTCTCCTAGCATGGATGTCCGAAGCAAACACCCAAGAATTGTCTTCCTGACCATAACCTCTCCATTTAACCAAATACTGGAGTTTCCGTCTAGAAAAACGAGAATCTAATATTTTCTCAACCACATACTCCAGATTGCCCTCAACCAAAACAGGGTCAGGAGGCACAGCAGCAGGAACCACTGGCTCAACAAACCTCTTCAACAAGGACTTGTGGAACACGTTATGGATCTTAAATGTCCCTGGAAGAAGCAAACGAAAAGAAACAGGATTAATAATCTCCATGATCTTATTGTCACGCGGTCTTATGATATGTGTACGATGTCAGTAAACTATTCTTAAAAGAACAACACTCTATACAACATATAGATTAGCAACATCAGCATGTAAATATAGAATAGATTTACCTGACACGATATCCGTTGAACTCAGGGTTAATCTTGAGGACTTGATACACTGTCACAGGAAAGAGGAGGACCGGGGGTCTAACCTGACCCTAAACTGGGGTCCTAACTAATCCCTCACCTTGGAGGTACTGATAATGGTTCAGAGGTCCAAGTCTCCAGCCTAACCCTGTCTCCTATCAGTCCCTGAACCCTGTAATCAGTCCTAAGAAGGATTCTGATTACCACCAAAGGGATATGGGCTGATCTCTGCTAAATACACAGATTAGACATATAAGACAGACTGGAGAAAGCACAGACTTGCATACACACTCAAACACAGAAGGAACATAAATGATCTGGGATATTAAACTCTAAGCAAGGTGAGCTTAAAACAACTAAGGAGCTCTTTAACTTAAGTCTATACAGATACAATCCTATCTGTGGTCTGCATGAAGAATCTCACTGGCAACTCCCAACACAGACAACCAGAGATTTAAAGGAAACCAATCAACAAATAATTAATTGCAGCCAGAAGAAACTGCACCCAGTCCCAGAACTGAGCACAGACAGAATTAACTCCCTAACTGCCAAACACAAAGAAACAGCAACTCAGCTGTGAGAAGTCAGAATGTGCAACCGCGACGATCTTCGTGGCGATGCACACATGACACTTATAAGGTCCAATGAACCTAGGCTTAAATTTAGGAGATGCTACTCTCATAGGAATATTTTTTGAGGACAACCAGACCAAGTCCCCTACTTTAAACCGAGGACCATCAGTCCTATGCCGGTTAGCAAACCGCTGGGCCTTCTCCTGAGAGAGGGACAACCTCTCCACTACCTGGTCCCAAATCTGTTGCATACTTTCCACAACAGAGTCAACACCTGGACAGACAGAAGCCTCCGTCTGTCCTGAAGAAAATCGAGGGTGAAACCCAGAATTACAGAAAAACTGAGACATCAAAGTGGCAGAGCTAGCCCTATTATTAAGAGCAAACTCAGCCAAAGGCAAAAAAGAGACCCAGTCATCCTGATCAGCAGACACAAAGCATCTTAGATAAGTCTCCAATGTCTGGTTTGTTCTCTCAGTTTCACCATTGGTCTGAGGATGAAATGCCGAGGAGAAAGACAATTGAACACCCAGTTTAGAACAAAAAGTCCTCCAAAATCTGGAAACAAACTGGACTCCTCTATCAGACACAATGTTCTCAGGAATGCCGTGTAAACGAACCACGTGCTGAAGGAACAACGGCACCAATTCAGAGGAGGAAGGCAACTTAGGTAATGGCACAAGATGTATCATTTTGGAAAACCTATCACAAATTACCCAGATGGCGGTCATTCTCTGAGAAACAGGAAGGTCGGAAATGAAATCCATAGAGATATGGGTCCATGGTCTCTTGGGCACAGGCAATGGCATCAACAAACCACTAGAACGAGAGCAAGGCTTGGAGCGAGAGCAAGTCCCGCAGGACTGCACAAATTCCCTGACATCACGAGACAAGGTAGGCCACCAAAAGGACCGACTAACCAAGTCTCTGGTACCAAAAATTCCGGGATGCCCAGCCAATGCGGAACAATGAATCTCAGACATCACACTCTTTTTCCACTGGTCCGGGACAAACAATTTTCCAACAGGGCAGCACTCGGGCCTATCCTCCTGACACCCCTCCAGAGCAAGTCTCAAATTGGGCGAGATGGCGGAAAGAACTACACCCTCTTTCAAAATAACAGAAGGATCAGATAACTCAGGAGAGTCCGCAAGGAAACTCCTCGAGAGGGCATCCGCCTTAACATTCTTAGCGCCAGGAAGAAAGGAAACCACAAAATTAAAACGTGTGAAAAACAAGGCCCACCTGGCCTGTCTAGGATTGAGTCGCTTGGAAGATTCCAGATAGACCAGATTCTTATGGTCCGTAAGGACCACCACCTGATGTTTGGCTCCCTCCAGCCAATGTCTCCACTCTTCAAAAGCCCACTTCATGGCCAATAACTCCCGATTACCCACGTCATAATTACGTTCAGTAGGAGAAAATTTTCGAGAGAAAAAGGCACAAGGGTTACTTTTAGAGGTCTCTGGATCTTTTTGGGACAAAACGGCACCTGCCCCAATTTCAGAGGCATCAACCTCCACATGAAATGGCAGAGAAACATCAGGCTGCCGTAGAACAGGAGCAGAAGTGAATCTCTGCTTAAGTTCCTGAAATGCAGAGACTGCCTCAGGAGGCCAATTCACCACATCAGAACCCTTTTTGGTCAAATCAGTTAATGGTTTAACAATAACCGAGAAATTACCAATAAATTTACGATAAAAATTGGCAAAACCCAAAAATCTTTGAAGAGCCTTTAATGAAGTAGGTTGGACCCAATCACAGATGGCCTGAACCTTGACCGGGTCCATTTCAATAACAGATGGGGACAAAATGAATCCCAGAAATGAGATCCTCTGTACGCCAAAAAGACACTTTGATCCCTTCACATACAG